>JAUZSX010342776.1:0-10471 GCA_034780655.1 Idiosepius hallami
ACATATACATACATAAACAATTTTAGCCTATTTTCTATTTGATATTTTGAAATCACTGTAATTTAAAATTATCTTAAATAATTGATCTGAAAACAAAAGACTTATCAGAAAATTTGAAAGAATAAAAAAAAACATGTATATAGAAAAATTATCTATTGTTTAGTTAACCAATGAAGGTGAAATTTAAAATAAAAATAATATGTAAATTTAGAGTTTAGAATTTTGAAATGTTACTACATCCACTTGAAAAGGGTTTTTAATTCCTCAAGCTTGGAGAACATTTTATTTTCAATTTATCCATAATAGATGTATAAGATTTTCTGAAATTTATTTTCAACTAAAATCTAATGGAATATGTAACCATTCTGGAAGAGTAAAATTTTATAATTTCATTTTAATATTAATGATAAGTGTACATGTGTGTGTGAAAGAGATCGAGAAAGTATGAGTGAGTGAGCAAGTAAGTGAGACAGATAGAAAGAGGAAGAATGTATTAACCATTGAAAATTAAATTCACTATAATTCCCTCTGAATAAATAGTGTTAGCTAGTGGTTTTATAACCCAATACAACAAAATAGACAACTTAATTTTTTTCTTAATTTTCAATCATATATTTAATGTCAACAAAAGCAGAATATTTCCCTAAAGGTTTTTTTTTACCAAAACTGGAATAAGCAGAACTATTCTTTTTGTTTGTTAAGGTATTCTTATATAAATCTCCATAAAATCAAATGATTAAATCATAATAAAATGAAGTCATTTTTATTTTTTGAGACAAGATTTCAAAATCTGAGTATTGATTTTTTTGTGGATTGTTATTCTCATTTTTAAGGTTGTTATTTCAACATGTTTCAACCAACTTATCCTCTGCCCTTTAGGTTATTAACCATTACACCAGATAGAAATGCTTGTTCTTGTCTATATCCCCAGTAAAACATTAATACTCACATTATGAAGCTCATCTCAAAAGATTCCACCCCTAGAAATTAAAAATAAATTCAAGTATGGACCTAACTTGGAAGATAAAAAGAAAAAGATCCAACCTTGATTGCACTTTGGTGATCGTATTACAGTGGATAGAAGCATTGAGTCTCTACAATTCCGGATGAGCATTATCAGAAGATAGCAGTTTCCATTCTTACCTAAGCAGGTCAGAGACTTAGTTGGTCAAAATGTGGTGTGACCAACAACTATAGAAGGCAGTGATTGCAGAGGATACAGTTACAAGACAGAGTTCCTATCTGGTGTTGCAGTTAATAACCTGATGAAGATAGGTTAGCCAAAATGTAGTGAAAAAACAACCAGGAAGATAAGAAAAACAGTTCGCACATAAATTGATACAAAGATTTGAATATATTGGAAGCAGGCAGTATTCTAAAAATGATTAAGAATATAAGAATTGAGATCAAGTGAATAGTATAAGATGTGTAAATATTTTTTTCTATATCAAGCTTTAATGCTTTTCAATAGCATAACATGCAAAACAAAAATCAATAATTGCCAGCTGACTATGATAGGCAATCCATCAAATGCATGATCTTGTTTTAAAAACTAAGCTATGCACTTTTTCTTTCTTGAGAAAAAAATGGTAGAAAGACAGGGTTTATCAGCAAGAAAAACATTTACTTAGATGCTCATCAATATCAGAATAAAAATGGGAAAACTATCCCAGTCTTATTTAATCTTGGGTTATTTTTACTCTGTCCACTAACAATATCTTATGTATATGAGATTCAATTTTAGGAGGAGAAAAAAGAATTCTCTCAGATTGAAAAAAAAAATCTATATTCAAAAATAGCTTAGATTTGTTTCAGATTTTTCATTTTAGATATTCACTTTAAATGTTTAAAGCTTTAAAAAAAATGTGGATTAGATAAAATTGAAAAAAAAATGGCTTTAATTCATTTAATAACTTCAAAAATCTTAGCCATTAAAAAATCATTCAAAATATCTAAGCTATATTTTGAGGCTTTATTTTAATTGCTTTGTTTTTCTTTTATAGACAGATTTTTCTAAATGCTTAATTCTTTTCTTAAAAATAAAGGCTTAGATTTTTTTTAAATGGTTCATTTCTTTAAAAAAAAAAAAAAAAGCTTACATTTTTCTAAATGCCTTGTTATTTTTTTTATTTTCTTTTAAAGCCTGGATTCAATAGATATATTTTTTTAAACTGCTAAGAAAAAAAAATAGAAATACAATTTACCCTATATAACAATATATGTTTAAAAGTCTATCGGTAGATAATATTCTTTTTCAAAATACTTTTTATTCAGAAATAAAAATTTCTTTATGAAGCATACCTTATTCTGATCAAGAGGATTATCTTATATGCATTAACAACAAACCCCTTAAAACCTTTAAATGACACAATTACCTATAGTTTGATGGTCCTTAACTCCTCCTCAAATTCAAGAGATGTCCCTCTAGGCATTATCTATACATTAGACGAAATGAAGAGGACAGGGTTGTCATTGCTTAGTGTCAGACTGTTTCTCTTAATCTTACTTTTAGATGGTCCAAACCTATTGATAGTAGAGTAAGTTTAGATGAGTTTAGTACAGACTACAAGTCACACAATGAAGATTGCTTATTTTCAATTCCTAAAAATATATCACATACATTTTTATATCCACTTAGTTTGTTCAATTCAAGGGACAGGTGAACTGTAAAGCACTTTTCATCATTTAATCTGAAGTAATTTTTAAAGTATCCAGATATTAAAAGTAAAGTTGGGTTAAATAGAGTGCCATCTACGCCATAGTTAGAGAGGATTCATAAGTGCTACTATATTTTTGGTAAATGTGCATGTCATTAATTCAAATTATAGACTATCTTATCAGATACTAGTTAGACTAATGCACCTTTAAAATATAACCTTTCCATTGACTAAATTTCATTCAATAAATTTGAGAAAAAGTAAAAGAATGCATGTCTTTTTTCTCAGTGATATTTGGAATAACAAAATTTTGCACCAAAATTCCAGATGAATTAAACTAAAAAAAAAGTCATGCAATCTTTTAGTTTTCTTCATTTTCTTGTTATAAGAATGAGTGATTCTTCAAAGGAATTAAATTTTATTATTAGAAATTTTATTTGACGAATTCATCACTTTCTGAAACAGACTACTAAATCTTATTTCTTGGACCAACAAACTACCACTATTTGAATAATTAACCATTACATGTATTCTCTTTTTTTCTGGATTGAATACTTTTGATGAAATTATTTTATGTTGCTCATATCAACAGAAAAATCAGATTATATCAGATTTGATGGCTTCAATCTGGACTATTTATTTTATTTTTCTATTTTTCTTCCTTTTTTTTCAGATCATTATTGATTTATACTTGAACCCATTTTTGTCATCTAACATTAATGGCTTTTAATCTCATAAGTTTCCATAGACATTTGTCAAAAAATGAATGCAACAGATCAAGAAGAATCCAGACTGGGCATACTAAATTTGTAGTTTACAGAAGCAATAAAAAGAAAGATGTTTTTATATAATTGTTTTTAATCAAAGAGCTACACATATTTATTTTCTCCAGATTTTACCAGAACATACAGCACTAGTATTATCTAAAACAATTTTCAGTTATTAAAAAGATATTACTAAAAAGATATCATTTTGGTATCTAAAGAGTGATTTTTAAAGTATTTTAATGATTAAGGCATAAAGACATGCTATTAGATGAAGAAAGAATTTTAAGATCAAAGAGTCAAATTGATTGATTTATGAATAAAATTAAATTCTATGAAGTTCCCAAGATTACAATCACCTAAAGAAGACCAGAGGCTAAATCATCTGAAAAGTTATGAGAAAAATGAAAATAAGGATAATAGTCTAAAAACTCATATTATTGGTTATCAAGTCTCATCTCAAGGATTTTTAACAGCTATCATAAAAAATATTTTTAATATATATATATTTTTTTTTCATTGAACAACTTTTTAAAAATAATTTGTTTTATTTGTTCTTTCCTGATATAGCTTTTCACAACATGGAAAACTTAGTAAGTTTTAATTTGGTTAAGTATTCAACTGCAATTTGGCAATAGACAAGCTCTATATGCTCTTTTGCTAGATTACATTGCTACAATCTCTTGTAAAAGTGATAGCCTACAGTCATTTGGCATTTTTCATATCATCATTTTTATCCTTTTAAGATTTATCCAAGAACTCCCTCTAAGAAAAATGATAATGATGGGACATTTCCATAACTAGTGGTGATTTATACCACAAATCACTTATCCTTCATTAAAATTATTTTGTTGGGCATATTTTTAACAATATTTTTGATAACATTTTAATATGCCAAAATGATATTCTTTAAGTTAAAATTCTAATAAATCAAAATTTGTAGATCTATTTTTGATACTGTTTTTCTCATCTTTATCAACAGTCTGAAAAATTGATCTTTGAATTATCAGGTCTCATCCCAAGGAATTTGAAAAACCAAATCAAAATTTATTCAATAATATCTATGAATATTAAAATAGTCATCACAAAAGTAGTGGGTGGAAAAAAATTTTATGTGAAAAATAATAAAATCAAAAATTTTGGGGCCAAATAGTTAGAAATGCCACTGCCACATAAGTATCATTATTGCATTGATTAAACTTAAATACTGAAACCATATTATATTCTCATTTAGGTTAATATTATTTTACAAGGTATGCATCCCCTTATATCACAAGCTATAGGCTATGTTATGCAATTAGTGTTATTCAAAGAACATCATGACAAAAACGAAACATTGATAAAAAAATCATTAAATGACTAAAAAGGTTGATATGTCATTATAAATCAAATTAAATACAACTTAAATATTAAAACTCTAATATGATAATTTATGAGAAATATAGAAATATCTTTTTCAGGTTTTATAAAAAGGTCATATATATGTAGGAGTATATTCTTTTCAAACTGGGAAGTGTATGTATATTTATAGATACTTCTACAATTCTTTTTTACAAAGCTACCAGAAAGTCCTTGAACGTGATCATTAATATTGATTTTTAAAATATTTTGTCAGTACTTCAGGCATTCATTCTATCACTCAGGGTTCTTTAGGAACATGATCATAGTCAAGATTTCTAAATATTTTGATTAGTCATTTTATGCTTCTGGTTGAGTAGGTTAAAATTGATACACATATTTCTATAATCATTATGACACAAAATTTATATGCAATATTTTTTATGCAGTAGTTATGAGACTTATATTAAAGCCATAGTTCTAATAACAAAGAACCAAGTTGATATGCCATGAAACACAAACATAAAGAAATCATAAAATTTAAATAATTGCCTCTAATTCTAATGTCAGGAGATCTAATAAAGAATACTTTAAGATTAACACCAGTCAAGACATTAAGCATTTATTAATAAAAATAACACCTATATTTAAGAACGGAAAATGTCCAGCAATATTTCATTTTAATTTAATTGGATCAACTTGTTATGTATGAATAAACAAAAATTATTATTTAATTTTTTTTTATCATGTTTAATATAAGATTTGTAATTCATTTTTTTTCCATTTTATTTATTCTTTGTTTCACTGACTCAGATATTTGATATTTAGTTAAATGAATTATATGTAGATTGAAATATAAGATAGACCCATTTGACGAGTTTGACATATGAGGGTTGAAAACCTAATATGCCTATTTTGATGTTGCATGTTTACACTTGAGTACTGCAAGAGACTTGCAAAAAACCCACAATGAATGCAAACATGATGGTTTTAGTTCAGCTGGAACACTAGCTAATTATTTCCTTGTTTCTCATCCTTTGAACAGCTTTTTGATATCAAAAGAAAAAAACTGTTTGATTCCTGTCAGGTAAGCAGATCTCCAAATCTTTCACTGAGCAGCAAGTTGCTCAAAGTTACAAAAGTTAATGTTAACAGTCTCCAAAATCATTTTCAGCTTATCCTTGAAGCGAGGCCAAGATCAACCCACCGTTTGCTGTTCACCATACAACAGTTACTTTGGAATCCTTATAAAATCCTATAAAAAATATATATAATGTCCCAAATGTATTGCAATCTATTTTTTAAAAGTTCAAGAGCTATGAATATAGGAGTAGTATCATTAAAATGAGTGACCTTTTGTGCTTCATAATTTATATTTCTACATAGACACCACCATTCTCAATGCTTATTTGCCAATGATGAAAGAGGCCATCTACTTTTGTAACAACTCGCATGGGTGTCTGTGTGTGTTTGTATATATATATATATATATATATATATATATATATATAGATATTTATATGTATGTATGTATGTATGTGTGTGTGTGTATACATATGTATATGTATTTATGTATATGAAAAAAAAAAATAGAAAAGATATAAGATAATTAAGAAAAAAGATAGGTAGAGTTATTTTAGTTCATCAACCCTTAGAAGTCATTTAATACTAAAACCTATTTGTTTTGTTGTTATTTGTTAATTTGTTAATTTTTTTTTTTATTTAATACTCTATTTTATTTGCAATCTCCTTTCTTTTGTTTGAAGAGCGGCAATTACACATCCCCACGAGAAAAGCGCGGGGATGTGAACTTTCTAAAAGGGTATGAACCCGAAAGTAAAACTCAACGAATTAATTGGGATTGAAACTCGAGTATTATATTTCCAAATTCCAATCCCGAACCAGTGAAGGCATTAAGGAAAAGAATGAAGGGAAAGGGTCTAATATGGATATATCAAGCTATAATAAAAGTTCTGCCCACCTTTAGAATATACTTATTTTTTTTTAAATATAACTTACGAATGGCTGACGAGATTTTGAATGCTGGTGCCATCTCCAAGGCCGAGGGTCTATCCTTTTATTACCTCTGGAGTCTCTAGACTGAGCGTGGTGTTGCGATTGGTCTCTTAGTATTAGATTAACAGGGACGCGACGGGAAGGCTTGCTCACCTGCTCACGGACTGCCCACTTAGCGTGCCTTGCCCTGACGTGGTCTTGAGCAATGTGATAATAACCGCCCGCCGCATCCTCTCTTGATGGAGCGGCACGATATGATGATGAGCATACGAGAGATTATCTAAATTTCTAAATAAGGTCGTAAAGAAAGTCTTTTCCACTTTTCAATCTAATATTATCGTTATTTTTTTTTAAATAGTTTCATCAATATTAATTATAAATATAATATGTAGAGTTATCTAAGTTAGGTTTTAATAAAAGTTCTGTCTACTTTTAGATACAAAATTGTCGTGGATGATTATTATATTAATATCTATATATTATTATACCAACTTTTTTAATTTTAGTACTTTTTTAATTTGAGTTTGTTATCAGACCGTGATGATTGGTCAATTGGTTAAGAGAATTTTTAAATCAAAGGAAGTTTTCATTGTTTTCTTATGTTATGATGAGAAGGCTTATGCTTATGTGGGGTTGAAGTTTTCAACTACCGTGGAATTTACACGGGTTCTGCTAGTCTATATATTAATACGCTAAAAACTTTGTTGGTTATCATGATGTCATTCACTAACAAACTTTTGATTGGATAATAAGTTAGTCAAGAAAAATTTTGAAGGATAAAAAGATGGATACCATTTTCAAGTTAATTTTCAAAAGGTATTTTTTTAATTTGCAATCTGAATTAATGGGACACTGATTTTTATATTGAAGGAAGGAAGTTCTCATTGTCTATGTGATGAAAAGCTTCATGCTAATGTGAGATTGAAGTTATTGACGAACGTAGAAATTACACGGGTTCTGCTAGTTATTATTATTATTATTGGTTGTAATAGTAGTGGTAGTAGTAGTAGTAGTAGTAGTATTACTGTTGTTGTCATTTGTCTTAACCCCTTTAGTTCTAGACGTCTTGCAGCTATGAAAAACCCTTACGCTCCTCAGGCATTTAATTAATTTATCAAATTGATTAAAAATGTAAAAATAAGGGGAGAGAAAACGAACTCCAAAAGACATCACGCGAAATTTCGAAGTGATTACGTGAGATTTTAAGACATGTTGAAAATTTACTTTTTTAAAGGAATTTTCTGAATTTTTTCATTTTTTGATTTCAACTTTTATACCGTTTTTTATTCTATTCTTTGGGTTGCGAACTAAATGACTTATTTCCGTCGATAACAAAAAAGAAGCCCTTCTCCCCATTTCTCAGGAGTGTATGTTCGTGGAGAGGTCTTCTAGTTTTCGTCATGATTAATTAACTTATTATTGAAACGGAAGAAGATTTTAATTATTTTTCAAAGAGAGCAACAAAAATAAAAAATATGTGATGGTTTTGTATTTTTCGTATTTTTTTTATAGAGACGAGGCTTCATAAACTTATATTATTGAGATCAGGTTTCTTAAACTACCAAAATGGAGATAAAAGTCCCCTATAAAAAATTATGAAGCCTCGTCTCAAAATAAGTGAGAAAACAACAAAAACACCCAAGTTGGGGACAAAACTCCTCATTAAATTTAATACTCAGATTATAAAAACTCGTCTCAAAAATAAAAAATTAGACCTAAAAGTAGTGAGAAAAATATCGTAAACTACAAAAATGAAGACAAAAGTCCTCAATGAAGTTAATACTCAGATTAATAAGCGACATTTCCAAAATAAAAAATAGTAGACCGAAACGTAGTGAGAAAGACATCATAAACTACCAATATGAGGAAAAATGCCTGCGTTGAAATGAATATGCAGATTAAAAAGCTTCATCTCAATATAAAGAAAGAAAACTACAAAAACTATTAATATGAGAACAAATTTCTGCAACAATGTTCATACTCAGATTATGAAGCCTCAACTCAAAATAAATTGAGAAAATAACAAAAACTACCAAAATATATTTTTGATTTAATAACACATTTTTTTTCTATTTAGCCCACGGCTGGAGGGGATGTGGATATTCCCAATGGTATTAGTCCAATTATGAACACAATTGGAATGACTGGGATTTGAACTCTCATACTGCGATTCCGAAGATCGGCTGCCTACCCAGTTCGCCATATGGACTTCCTCATTCACAAGAGTCAAGGAAAACTCTGATCATATATTGATTCTTTTAAATTTTAAAGCTCTCCACCCACGCATTGGGATTCAACTTCCACTTTTTCTGAAAGCTCATTCGACGGCAAAGTCATTATGTCTATCTTTTGCTCGAATATCACAAAACGATTTCATCCAATTTACGTCGAACCAATAAAAGGCTGTTGCCCGATTCTTACATCGTCAGCAATCTATTAACGTATGCAAGATGAGTTTTTAAACGTTTTTCAATTGCTTATTACAACAGAAGTGTCTGAAATTAAGAGAACCGATATCTTCAATGAATCAGCGTCAAGAGTATTCACTTTCTTTATTTTCTTACATATTTTTTTTCCTTTATAAACTATTCCGCTTCGTAAGTAGATTTGAAATTGATCATTATACTGGGTGTCCCAAAATAAATGAAACCCGCTAATTTGATTGCCATTTATTACTAAAACAAAATACGCTAAGAATGTTTACATATACTCTGAGCGGATATGATACTAATTGACTACTGGCATTCGTGTTCCTTTAGCGAGATTTTTAGAGTTTTTTCTTTAGAAATAAATGCATGGGTCCCATGTAAATGAAACCTATTAATTAGATTTTCATTTATTATTAAAACAAAATAACCTATAAATGTTAACATTTTTTTAGTACTAAATGTTGGTGCCTTTAGCTTGGTTTTTAAAGTTTATTTACTTCAAAATAAATATTTTACCACTCAACTATTCCAAATAACGCGGGAGCTGGTTTAAAAGTCTTATAAGATTTAGTCTCTATATAAGTTGTGATAATGCAAGTTGTCCCAAAATAAACGAAACCCATTAATTTAATTACCATTTATCTCTAAAAAAATACGTTAAATACGTTAACATTTTCTTTAAGCCGACATGTAAAAATAGCTACTAAAGTTTTGGTCTCTTTTGCCAGATTTTAAGGTTTATTTTTTTATAAATAAATGTTTTATTTTCCAACATTCCTAAATAATGCAGAAGTGTATTTGAACTGTCTTGTAAGATTTAGTTTCTATATAAGCCGTGACACAAAACACATATTCTTTTAATTTGCAAGCCATTTGGCTTTTAAAATATTGATTATGATAGATAACTCAAATCTTGTTACTATATATATTATATTCAATTGGTGAGCACTAACCCAAGTTTGGCACAAGGCCATTTTACGTGCTCTTACCCGGGCTTTTTTAATTAGGTTTTAGCCTTCACCTAGATGGGATGCTCTCCCGAGTTAACAAGCCCCATCTGCCCGAGGCTGCTAAAGTAAAGTAATGGTTTTAACTGGGATTTTAACTCGCGTAATACGATTCCAGAACCCGAGCTTTTACTAATGCTCTACCGTCGCTGCATTGTTACTATATATATACTTATATATATTAGTTGAACATAGACACGGAATCAGCGGCATTCGGTGACTCTTAATTTCTTGCCTGTGCAGTTTATATATATTTATAT
>JAUZSX010342787.1:0-10471 GCA_034780655.1 Idiosepius hallami
TTTACCCCGGGAAAAATCTGTTTTGCGTCCCTCGGGGACTTTTAGAGAGCTAGGGGTACCACGCACGCGCGGCTTGTCATTTTTATTTATTTTAAGACAATTTCTTCAAAAATACATTATTGCCTATAAATATAACAGTCTATTATATGAATATATATTTATTCACATTTTTATGGCGTAAAGTGTTTTCATCGCCCGACTATTCATCACGGTCTATTCGTCACTAGACTTTTCATCACATGTTTTTTCATCACGTGGACAATTCATCACTCCGAGCGCTTTCATGGACTTTTAATAACTCAACTTTTCATCACCTAACTCTTGATCACATTATTTGTCTATTTTATGGAATCCTTTAGGACGATTCTTCATAATATATTCGTTTTTGAGAACATTTGTAACTTTTTTATACACATTATATGTTTTTTTTTTACAAATAAATATCGAATATTTTTAATGTAATAAAACAAAATTACTTGTTTTATTCTAAAAAGAAAAAAGTATGAGCAATGAATAAGGAATATCATTTTTACATAAATATATTTTTTCAATCAAATTTTTAATTGATTGAAAAAATATTGTTTTTGAGAAATAAAAAACAAAAATAATGAATAATGAAAACGAAACAAAAACATTAATAGGCAATATAAAATATCAATTTTTTTTAACAACGATAAATTTCGTAAATAAAGTGTCCATAAAGTTACTGTGGGCGAGTGAGTGAGAGCACTTGACTTCTACTTTACGAATGTAGAAATAATCTAAAACTAATAAACAATAAATTTTACTAAAAAAAACTAGACTAAACAATTTTTTATCAAAAAACGGGTTTTATTTATTTACAATAAAATAGATTAATTATGGAAATGTCATCCATTAGCATTAAGACTTTTTTTTTTTTTTTTTTTTACTACACAGCAACTTTTCGGACAATCTGTTTAGTATTTACTACTTTTATTTTCTGACCCAGTGTCAGGAACAATGAATTTATTCATGGACAATATTTTATCGATATTATTTAAAATTTCTTTTAATGTTCTGCTTTTGTGTCGTTTAAAAATAAAATAATTATTAACATTTTTTTTTTTGAAATTCTTCATTCTTTTTTTCTTTTTTTAAGTTCGGTAATGTTTGTTAACATTTGTTCAAAAAATGAAACTATTTGGAGAACTTAGATTTTTAGATAAAAAGAATTGAAAATAAATTAATTAAAATAAATGTTTTTTTAAAATGTTTAATTTGAAAGTTTGAAAAAGGGGATAATATTCACTTTTTAGATTTGAATAATCTCTCGTAAAAATAACCCCAAAATTGTCAAAAGGGCTAAAAATGTATCGCAATAAAAACATAATTAACATTATTACATGAATAAATGTAATTTTTTTCTTTGGGGTGTTGAAAGTTATCAAGATTCGAGGATGAATTGTCCATGTGAATTAAAAAAACATGTGATGAAAAGTCCAGTGATGAATAGACCGTGATGAATGGTCGGGTGATGAAAGGTCGGGTGATGAGAAGTAGTTAAAGCCATTTTTATACAGTGTTATTTCACTTTAAAATATGGCTCAGTTACATGAAAAAGCCTTTATCTACAAAGACATTTGCCAAGATTTATAAAAGAAATTTATTTCCAGACAGAAATTATTTTGATGTTTTGTTTTGTTTAAATTGTGTTTTTGTTCATTCAATCATTGCAGTACAAGATTTAATCCGTGGATAAGACATACAGTTTGGAATCTTTTATTTGGAAACTTTTTACGGGCTTTCGCCACTGTCTTTAACCAATCAACATTTCAGCGAATAACTGCAACCAAAAATGAAAACGAGGCTGTCAGGTAAATGCCATTTTTTAAATTCATTATAGATAATATAAAGTGTGGCACATTTGATTGGAATTAAAGTTGGCTGACATGGGAAACAAATTATTGTATTAAGTTAATATCGTCAATAAAATAGGAACCAAAAAGTGAATCAATACTGAATGATTTCAAAAGAAATCATTTTTATTTAACAAAGATTACTGGCACAATAAAGAGGGAAAAGAAACAGGATTTAAAAAACATACATATCCATTGTAAGTGGGTTTTTTTTCTTAAAATTTAAATCTAAAATTTTTCGAAAATATTTAAAAATACAAACAAGTAATAGAATCACTAAATGTAACTTTATGCTTTTAATATTTATCTAAATAATTATTTAATAAAAGCATAAAGTCACAGCCCTGACTATAACTAACCTATTTTGCAAAAATAATAACTAATAAAATATAAACCTGCTTAAGTGTTAAATTTCATATTTTCTGTCTTGCCCAATTATTTCTGTCTTTTAAAAGAGTACTTTAAAACAATTTACATAAAACAAGACAATATTTAGGGGTAAATGCGAAGAGAACTTTGCCATAATAATATTTAAAAAAATTTCAGGTGTTCTCTGTAAAATTCGTTCATATCAAAAATTATTTCCGGATTCGTCAATATTTTGACGTGTATTTCGACCTTGAAACGAACTATAAAACATTTAGCGTTTATTTTTCATCAAAGTAAAAAAAAAAAAAAAAGAAAAAGAAAAAATGAATAAATCAACTTTTCATTAAAAAAAATTAATTTTATTC
Source organism: Idiosepius hallami (assembly GCA_034780655.1). NCBI lineage: Eukaryota > Metazoa > Mollusca > Cephalopoda > Idiosepiidae > Idiosepius > Idiosepius hallami. The sequence continues at coordinate 2,612 of JAUZSX010342787.1, forward strand.
TTGAAATAAAGACAATGCTTTTAAACTTTGTCTTTTCACACACACAAATGATCGAATAGACATACACAGAGAGTCACACAGAAACACACACACACTTATACAAACACACAAGAACATTCTTGTATTGGCGCGAGTGACTTTTATTTGAGATTATTCAATATCAATGAATAATCATTAGATGTAGAATATCTAATTAGAGACAAACACACACGCACCCAAACATCCAAACGCACACCAAACACACACACACGCAAGTTATTTGATGGTAAGATAAAGATGATCTTTAGTGTGACAAGATTTCCTGAAACACACATCCAATAAAGCTGTTTATCGTCATATCAAGCGAAATTGTCAGATGTTTTAACAAATTTTAACATTTTTTTCCTTGTTTCAATTTGTGAGACGAGTTTTGATAATCATTGTTCAAATTATTCTGACTTCGCGAACAAAACATTCTGTGCACTCTTTTTTTCTTCGGACTACTGTGTTCTTATCTTTATCATTGTTACCTTTAAAACGTTTCAGCCGATGAAGCCTTTGATTTTCTGATTGAACTCGAGAATCCTCATGTCGTAATCGGAAGTCTTCACAACTCTTTGAACTTAAACCTTTTATTCCATGGCTGAAGACGGTTTTTGTTCCGTTAACCATAACCGGGTGAAGGTGCTAAGTCTTTGAAATCTAGTTTTATTCATTATTGCCCTTGAAACATTTACAACTGTAAAAATTTAACGCTTATTTCTGGTTCTGATAAGATTTCTTTTTAAGAAATAAAAAAAATTAGTTTATATGCATTAAACAATATGTGAATAAAAAAAAAATCAACCAGCAATAGACTGCGGCCGATGCGTCGACATCATTTAATATTTTTCATTGTGTGACCTACCCTGGGGTGTACGAAAACAAAGATGAAAACGAATGCCAATACTAAGTGGAACACCTTACTCTTTTACCTAAAGCGCATTCGTGAAAATTCAACAAAAACAGATAAAAAAAAAAGGAAACGACCACCGCTGCTGGCAGTTTATTGAATATTAAAAGAAGATTGTTATTTCTTGTCATTATTGTAACTCGCATCGTTATTGTCGTCGAAAAAATACTTGAAAATTAAATTTCTTAATAATGAGTTCATAGCAATAAAAATGTTTTGTTTCAGGGTATTGTTGCTGACTGGTCCACTCTACGCCATCACAACTGGTTTCGCAATACTTCAAGGTCTAGCTTCTTATGCCTATTTTTATAAGAGACGATGTGATCCACTTGAATCTGGACAAGTTACCAACCCTAATCAGGTAAAAAGCAAAAAAAACAAAACAAAAAAAACAAAAAACCCACCAAGATAGAAAAAAAAAAGGAAATAGAATAAAAGGAAAATTAATGAAAATTTTAATAAATCTGTTAATATTACGAAAGTGTGTTAAAGATTATCTTTTCGCCTTAATGTATTTTCACTATAAAAAGCGTAAATTTGTGATCGTTTGCATTTTTTTTGCCATTTGAAAATTTTCGTTTTGTCTCAGAAAACTTTTTGTCTATAATTGTCATCATTAATGAAATGAACCGATTATGATTCATTAAATTTCTGATTATGTATTTTAATTTCAGATTATGCCTCTTTACATGATGATGATATTTGAATCGTGGCCAGGAATGCCTGGATTATTTGTTGCCGGTCTTTTTAGTGCGTCTCTAAGGTAATAAAAATGAAAATAGAAAATTCAAGTCAGATCCATAACATTGCGCAAAGAGAGACGATTTTGTTCAAAATGATTGAATCGGTAAAATTATCGATTAAATTCTTTTTTGGTATGAGGGCTTTAATTTGTAGAGATTAATGAAGGATTCTGGGTCACTTCAAAGAAACATTACAAAAAAGACAAACATCTAAGAGAAATAATTCACAAACTTAGACATAAGAAATAATAAATACGTCCACAAAACCATAGACAGACCCTCACATACACTCATGAACCAATAGTCACACACACACACTCACACACACACACACACACGCACACACACACGCACACACACACACACACGCACACACACACTAACGCATTTACACACAGAAATCAGCCCATGTTTAATCTAATTGTAGTTACGTAATCTTGTTTGGGGGATACCTGGCATCCCCCATAATGGAATGGCCTGGCTAATAGAGCCAGAAGTAGAACTCTCCTTCTCTGGAGTTAAGAGAAAGAACTCAGAGAGCCATGTCGGCTCACCAGTATGTCTTTGACATGCTTGGCATTATAGAGCCGTAAGTAGAACTATCCTTCTTGGGAGTTAGAAGGAAGAACTCAGAGAGCCAGGTCGGCTCACCAGTATGTCTTTGACATGCTTGGCATTATAGAGCCGCAAGTAGAACTATCCTTCTTGGGAGTTAGAAGGAAGAACTCAGAGAGCCAGGTCGGCTCGCCAGTATGTCTTTGACATGCTTGGCATTATAGAGCCGCAATTAGAGCTATCCTTCTTGGGAGTTAGGAGGAAGAACTCAGAGAGCTATGTTGGCTCGCCAGCATGTCTTTCACATGCCCGGCAGGACAATTACTTTATTACTTATTTTCTGTACCTTTCTGTTTAATAGATGTTATATCCTATTCCGTGTACTGCTTAGCAAAGCTTAACACTTATGAAGATGTAAACTGCGGACTCAAAGAACTCAAGATTTTATCATTTTGTGGTCTACACTGAGAGTGGAAGAAAAACAAAGAAACAACCAAATTAGTATGATATTCCACGGACTATCATACTTTTTCTTTAAGTGAAGATGTGACTTATTTGTGAGAATTTAATAACAAGAACGGGGTTTCTTGGTTGAAAATTCATTATTGATGGTTGCTAATGGAAAAAGCTTATCACCATTCTTATCTTTTTATCGTCCTCATTGCCATCAACATTTCTGTAGCATCACGTTTAGTATGATCACAGCGCCTATTTTGACTACATTGTCCTTTATTCTACTGACACGTTAAATTCCTTCTTTTTTAAAAACATTTTGCAGAACATTTTATTTAATCTAATAGAGATTTTGTAGCAAAGAGAAAATTCAGCAAATGGATTATAACATCTCCCTTTTGCATTTTTCATCCCTGATAATCAAAGGGTTAATTTCTTTAAAAATAAAATGCACCAGAGGCAATACGAATCAATTCGTTCACTTCTTACTTGAACATTGAATTTATTTAGGAATTAACTTTATTATTCGAACTTTTGTTCTCATCTTAGTAGGTTTTGATGTTTATACACTACGTTTCGGCATAGTCTCCATCTTTCAGGTGTGAACATCAAAAAATTAATAAAATGAGGAGAAAAGTCCTAAAAATAAAGTTAGTTCCTAAATTACGAAACCTCATCTAAAAAATAAAAATAAACTATAATCGAATTAATTTGTTTTGATTATTTTGTCTGCTGCGGGCTTATCCCCTTTCATGTGGGAGCTCTTGCCCGGCTTTCACTCTGCTATTCTATATAATTCGTATTTCTTTACCTTTGAAGGCGTCGTATGATTAATATTTTCTTAAAATTATTCAATTCATTCATTTATAGCACTTTATCGTCAGGCCTCAGTAGCGTGTCTACACTCACTTGGGTGGATATTATCAAGCCAAGGCTAAAATCTGATGTTTCCGATATGAAAGGACTAATCATCTGTAAAATAGCTGGTAAGTTTGAGTCATATTTATTCTATTTACTTTTTATTCTCCACATAACGTTCTTGGGATAGGTATGAATCCCTACACTCCTTCTTGCTAAGGGTTCAATAGTGAACACTGTGTTAAAAAAAAATAATGTGTTGTAAAAAAGACGTTTATCAAAAATTGATTGTTCTCAGTATTAAATGATCTAAAAATGTTTATATGCCGTAAAAAAATCAATCAACCTGTCATATTATACCGTTTTTTTTTTTTTTTTTTTTAATAAAGACAATTATTCCGTTTATACGATTTTCCCTTGTTTTCTTTTTCTCGTGTTTCACTGCAATTTCTCTTCGTTCTAATTGTCCTTTATGTTGATCAATTCTGTTAAACACAATCTCTCTCTCTCTCTCTCTCTCTCTCTCTCTCTCTCTCTCTCTCTCGTCGATCTTCTTTCCTCTACGCTTTCTTCGATCATTTTCTCGATTAGGGCCAGAATTCACGGCTTTTTGCTCGTGATTACCGACGGGCCATTAACTATTTTCTCTTTAACTGGAGGCACAAGCAATACGCATGCGTACACGCTTTCCACGCCATTTTACACACGAACTCGTTATTTAATCTCAATATTTAATCTCTTCACACTTTCACGAATACATTTATTAAGTTCCGATTTTTTTCCTATTTAAAGTTGTTAAGATTATCTTCGTATTTTCAGAAAATTAAACTTTTTCTACCGCTTCGTTTTTTTTCTCTCTTATCCACCTTTTCTCCAACTTTCAACTTTCTATTTTGCGTTTCCCTTCCCCGTCGCAGTGACGGGAGAAGGGAAACATATGTGAACTTATTCCTGATTTGATTTCTTTTATTTTAGAATTTACCTTCTACATTTTGATGTAAAAGACGTGGGGATGGGATGATTTGGTGCGACTGTTTCGGCACGGCCGTTTCGGCGCAGCTGTTTCGGCACTGGGGCCGATTGGGCACTGGGACGATTCAGCGATTGGATGTTTTAAATGATTTTGTGCTGCTGTATTGTAAATAATCAACGTTCGAATGTTTTGTTTCACTTAACTACGAAAAATTACGTTTTTGCAGAAGTGCTTTCGATTTAAAGAAATATGATAAAGTTAAATTAAATAATTAAACCGCGTCATCGATCTGCGCTATTTTATGGTTGTATTTTAGTTCCAAGATTTGAATGTTTATCACTTTACGAAAAATCACAATTTTGCAAAAAATCCTTTTGATTAATCATTTACTAATTAAATCTTCAAGGATTACATTAAAAATATTTTAAATCTAAAAATAAAATATTTTAATCGCGTGCTTAAGCCTGTCTGTTTTTGTTTTGTTTCTGTTAACAAACACGGTTCACATCGAAGATGTTAATGTTTAGATCAAGAGCCACTCATTAACTGTTTATAAGAAAAATTGTGTTTTTTAAAAACTGTTTTGGTTAAAAATTTTCTGGTAGATTTTTAAGGATTAAATTTTCTTTAACCAGTTATTAGTTTTCTGGAGGATGTCGATATTTGTTTAAATGTTTACTGTTGTTTTGTTAACTTCGAAATAAACAACTTTAACTTAAGGCCATTTTCAAACGCCGGCACCGAATCGTCCCAGAGGTGAAAATGGCCGTGCCGAATCGTACCAAACCTAAAAGTCGTGTTTCTTTTCTTTTTTTCCTGAATTTGAGTTAACAGTCTCGAATTACGGTCTGAGCAGCCAAACTTAATGTGAAAAATATAGATAGGAGTTAAGGGAATTTCAGGATGCCTTTGATAGTCTATAATGCTTGCCACAACATTTGCAACTATTTTAGTTTTTGCTCATAAAAAAAAGAAATTTCTATGAAGAAATGCATCAATACAAATTTGAATTTATTTATTTTCAAAGAACATTTTTGTCGCAAAAACTAATTACATTTTGTATTTGATGACGTTCATTTATTTTTGCAGTTGTTTTCTATGGCGTGATGTCAATGGGTGTGGCACTTTTGGTTTCAATGATTGGAGGAACACTTACTCAGGTACAACACCATTTTTTGTCAGATCTCTATTGCTTTTGATTCGTTTAAATAATCTGATAAATAATAAAATTTAATTTAAGATAAGATTATTTAGCAGTTGTTGTTTACTAAGTATACTTTTTGCTAAGCATTGATGATGATGATGGTGGTGGTGGTGATGATGTTGATGATGAAAATGACGATGATGATGATAAGGAGGCAAAAGAGGAGAGGAAGAAATAAAAATAAAATCTAATCAGTTCAAAACAGAAATCATAAGCTTTTGCTCAACTGTGTATTGTATCACATCCTTTAAAATGCATTTTGGATACGCATTTTGGTTATTTGGACACGCGTGTTCGAATCTCACACTAGGTTTGAAATGGTGTTGGCATTGCATACCACTGATAAAATCTGAAAAATTGAAATAGCTGTCCTGCACCCTCTTAGTGCAGGACAGCTATTTCAATTGCGTGAAATGAATCATAAGATTTTAAATTTGAGACGGCTTGGCCTTAGGTTAAAAGTCCTCATCAAAATGCGCAATGTGCTTGTAGGGAAAACCATAAATATATAATATATGAAATTCAAATTTAAACATATTTATGTCTGTTGATTTATTCATTCTTTGATAAAAAAGTAAACGATTTAAAACGAATTTATTTTGAAACTTTTTTTACAAGTTTCATGGCTGATTAATTTTTGGTGAGTTTTGCTGATTTAAATCCGTGTCGAAATTGTTTTTGTTTCTAAAGTATGTTTAGATGCATTGTAACAATTTTTTTTTAGATTGGAGATAGTTTGACTTCAGCGTTTGCAGCACCAATAACTGGAATGATTTTATTTGCAACCTTGTGTCCTTGGGCCAATATTAAGGTATTTCATAATAAACAACTTTTTGTCTAGAATTATTTTTTTTCGGAAAATAATAAATTTTGCCCAAGAAATTTGACCAGAACTGTTGTTATATTCTGAATGGTTGGATTTCTTTAAGGAAAAGTCCATATTTTTTTTCTTCAAGGAAAAGTCCATATTTTTTTTTTCTTTAAGGAAAATCCATATTTTTTTCTTTAGGGAAAAATCCATATTTTTTTTCTTAAAGAAAAAGTCCATATTTTTTTCTTCAAGGAAAAGTCCATATTTTTTTTCTTCAAGGAAAAGTCCATCTTTTTTTCATAAAAATATGAATTTAGATTTTAAGTAGAAAAATTAATTTTCTAAATATTTTTTTGATTTGTTTTTAGATTTCACCAAACTTGCATAATGTTGGTTGATTTATTAAAGTGCTTTATTAACGGGGGTTGTTCCGAAAGTAACGACTCCTATATTTTTTAAATTTAAAGAGCAACGAAGAGAGGAGAGTTACCATGAAAACGAGTGATCTTTTGTGCTTCAGAATTTATTTTTTTACATAGTTACTACTATTCTTAATGCATTTTTGACAATGAGGAACAAGGCACTCTATTTTGGGTTTTGAGTATGCTTGGTCACTCACATCTTCGTAGCCACTCTCCTAATTGTGCAGACACCAGCAGCATCGACTTCATAAACGTTTAAGAGGCGCTGGTTAATGTTGACTAATTCAGTTTTTATGCATGGAGGGATTCAATAACCAATCTCTGCCTCAGACTCACATCCATGACAAGTGTTGATTTCTCAGTCTCATTGTCCATATCTGCAAAAGAGGTATGAAACGTTCAGGCCAAGAATGCATAAATTTAATCATCCTAACAATACAATTTGAAAACCTCTCTGATCCATTTGGGTAAAAAAGAATTAGGCATTACTTTTGGAACGACCTTAGTATTAGAATGCTAGTATTTTTCTCACTGTTAATATCAATATAATATCTGAATAGAGTATCTAAATATATCATTCACCTCATTTCTGGTATATATTTATTTTTAAAGTGAATGATTAAATCTTTTTTTCAAAATTTTTATTGACACAATTATTATATACATAATTCTAAAACTTTAAAAAAGGAAAATAAAAATGTGCCAAGCTAAATATTTTTTATTAACATTAAAACTATTTAAGAGCTTCATTTTACTTGAAAAGTTTCTCGAGGGAAGAAATCTTCGCTACATAAATGATTTTGATTTCTAAATGTTACAAAAAACAGATTTACCATAATTTGAAATTATATTTAAAAAAATAGCACGTGCACGTGACACGTCATTTCACGTTTTTCTTTTTATTTGATTT
>JAUZSX010342798.1:0-10471 GCA_034780655.1 Idiosepius hallami
ATATATAATTACCACAATGTATAGAATTTGAATGTGAATAATAAATAAAGTGTGGAAGTGGAAGTGAATGAATTTTCTTTGGTATTAAATAAACTAACCCACCAATGTGCTGCTATTGTCAGTGAAACGCATAGCATTAGGGTTTATAAAATAATGGTTATCTTTATGATATTTTTTTATACTATATTACGTATGTATGTGTATATATATATACACACACAATTATATAAATTAATAGTCTTGCTTGTCGTCTTTGACGTCTAAGTGTCACCGAACAGAGTATGATTGTCAGACTGTAAAGCCGCAATTATTATATACTCAAACTATAATTCAGTGCAAATTTATTCCCATTCTCTTCCCGTTCAGGTCTTTTTACTCAGTGTTTTCATTATTTTCAGAAAAAAAACTAAGACAATTATATATTTGTTAATCGGTTTCGTCTTTTTCGACAAAATGGTTGATGTTATCTGCTAAATATATAACCAACTCTTTAATAATCTCTCAATAATCATTAATAAATCTTTTACGTAACTCGATTCCGAGACACTCCTCGGTTGGGTTCCAAACCAGATATGTTCATTATGATAAATATCCATTTACAATGACATATTGTTTCCTATTCCTGAGGAAACATTCTCCTCAGAAGACGATCTCTCGCTAGGATTCGAAATCAATGTATAAAATAATTTCATTAAATCCATATTTCAATTGTGTTTGCCTGTTAATTGATCAGTTGCACTAGATTTCCGAACATTTTTCCATGGATGATAGCTGGTTAGTCTTTTGAAATAAACATCGCTAGTATTAAATACGATATATGTATTGTGTCATAGACAGCCATTGCGATAAGATGATAACTATAGCAGCACACCACTTTTTAAAACAGATAAAACAGTTTTTTAAAATTGTTTATCTAATAAAGTATGACCGCTAACATTGGATGAACCAATATATACAAATGGATATATGAATCGGTACTTTCAAAGAACAGAAATGATCCAAATATTATATAATTCGCCAAAAAAATCTAAAACTATTCGTCACTACCAGATTTTGCCCTCGAAGGACATAATTCTATTTGCTAAAATTGGACTATTAATATTATTGGTATCATTATTACCCTACACCTACTGGAATTGATGCTAATAAAATATTTATTCGACCTACTACCATTTTCATTTTTTTCCATGTATTATATAAGGCATTTTAACTTTTATAATATCTCAGAATTTGAAACACTTTATTTGACGGGGCAGTTGATGAGGCCGAGTTGATAGGCAGTCAGATTTTGGAATTGTAGTACGCGAGTTCAAAACCAAGTTGTTCTGTTTAAGTTAAAATATGGACTAATATCCTTGGAAAGATATGATTGCGCATATCACCTCCATTTATAGATTAAATAGGGTAACTAGTGTTTATTCAAAAATCTATGTGTGTATAAAATAATATTTATTAAAATAATTGTTCTGGACATTAAAATGACCAAAAAAGGATTATATGCCGTTAAACACAAAACAAACAAATATCATTTGATATCTAAGAAAAAAAGATTGTCGAAACTTAATCCTACTATATTGTAAACCCTTGCAAATATAAATAGTAAAATACATTCTTTGGCATACCCTTTAGAATAAACTCTTCATTAAACATCAAAAAGCTAATTTCTCGGCATATATGCAGTTTATATTTAGTATTAAGGATTATATACAAAATTTTCTTTTTTCCATGAAAGGGCATAGTCATTCAAGATTTTTTTTTCAATTTATTTCAGTGCTTCTAAGGTTTGGAATGTCTAAATAATTCTTCTTTTGTATATTTGTATTTTCAACTCTTTTGAATAGAAATTTAGTGTAAATGGAACTCATAATTATGGGTGCTATTCAAGATTATAATACAAGTATAAAACTGAAAACACCCTAGAACAACAGCACACTTCCTTTCCTGGATAAGAAACTGTTTTTGATTGGTTCACAGATAATTCAAAGGAAGTACAATTTGAAGTGTTATGTTCTTCATGAACATTCGCCATAAGAATAGCAAATACAAAATATTAAATCTTAATTGACATAAGAAGGTTGATATTCTGTTAAACAAAACATTAAATCAATCAAACCCACTAAAACTGCTCCATAACTGATATTGAATAGCTTAAATATGATTATAGAAAAACTCTTTTTAAATGGCTTAGCTTAAAAATGTAGGCACGCATACGGAATAAAAACATTCACAATCAGTAAGACTTTTGGGAAAACCTACTAAAAATATTTAAACTTAAAATAATATAAACTTCTGAGTTTGATATCCCGTTGATATAAAGCAAGACTTACCTGCTGATAAATCACTTTAAGAATGTCAATGTTAATTGATACTTATATGGGTAAGCATTTCTATCCTCACAGGGAGCCTAGCAAATAGGAATTACAGGGTTTTTTTTATCTAAATAATAGTACTTTCAATGTTATCTTAAAACTAGATAAACCTGTATTTATGTTGCAGTAAATAATACTGCTGATTCATACACCACTGAGTCACTGCAATGAATTTGATAAAAAAAGACTCCATAAAATTAACATAAAATTTATATCCATATTTTGAGCCAAAGTTAAAAGAATATTTTAGAATGTTTATTATCTGAAAAAAAGTGTTTAAATTTACAAATACATTATGCTCCATTCCCTCAAATATTATAAAAAAAACATGTGATTGTAATTTTTTTTCTTTTTATTTGAAATACGTATTTAATGAAAGAATGCATTCTTTAGAATTGGTCACGTTTTGTTATCTTAACAGGCTGTTGAATGTGCTTTCTCTGGGTTATTCTGACACATGGATTTTTATCTCAGCTTTCGATTTTTCAGTTCCTTTATGGTAGACCAGAGTATCGACCATTCTTGGGCATGCTCCTTTCTTTTACAGGCCTCATGAGCAATTCCCAAGGTTTGCTATGACATTGACGTTCATTTGTTTGGTTCAATCATTTCGAATAGTTAATTTTCAGAGGCATTTCCTTGAACCTTTAAAAAGTGAATGTTTCAGTTTGATCGAGTGTATTTAATCCGAGCTGATAGATCATAATATCTCTTGCGTCAACTTCGGTATAAAAAACTACTGTATTGAAAAGTGCACGAATCAAGCTTTGTCTATATATGTGCAGTTTTCAATAACAAATAAAAAAAAACTTTTTCTCTTTGAGGTATTTGATCTTGTATATTGCAGCAGGTTCCTGATCATTGGTTTTTACCATCGGTATTCGTGTTTATCAATGTGTTAAGGTCATTTTTTTCTTAAAGGTTAATTTTTATATATTTTTTTAGTTTTATTATTTTTCCAACTCGAGCATTGTGTGCAAAATGCCACATAATTTGCTTTGAATGGGGAGAGATATTTTGTTTTAAGACATATTAATCTGTTTGGTCATTTAATGCCTAGAAAAATCCTTGTATACACACGTAGTTTGTTTTTTTAATGAAACAATGTTCGCTATTTAACCCAAAGTTTAAAGGAATATGGTGATACATACGTTTATCAAGGACATTAGTCCAATTATGAACGCAGTCCGACTGACCACATACTAAGACTTATGGACTTCCCAAAGGGCAGACACTACATTTCCAATTGAACCAAGATGCTTTAATGATATTTTTAATATCATTTTCCTTAGCAAAAACTGATTTTAGTGAACTGAACCTTATCTCTAATTAGGATAGACACTTAAAATTTAATATATGGAACCGGACGTGTAGAACAATAACGATTTAGTTATAGATAACGGAAAAACAGCTGATAAGTATTCAAAATTGAAAAAATGAAGAATTGTGAGCCCTTAGCATCTTCAACGTTGGTCACTCGGCTCTCAGTTGTACTAAATTAAAATTAATGGGAGTTTTCTTTGAATGAAAAAAAATCATGATGAAAATAAAAGAAACGCATGTGTATAGATGAGAACAAAATGATCATCAAAGTAATCCCTGAGCAATATTTTTGTCATTTTCTAATTCCGTAGTCGACATATTTGTCAGATTTTCAGATACTCTGTAGTTAACATTTTATAAAAGTTTTAAAATCTCCCTTAAAATCTGTTGCAATATCATTAAAACGATTGTCTAAATATCTGTAAAAAATATCTTCTCGCTGGCTAGAATCTAAATATTGACTCTATGACCGCCTTCTTATTCGATTTATTTCAAAATGTGGAGATATACATAAGTATGGTCTCTCATAATACCTAACACGCAGAGTGAATGGAACGGACTTTCCACGCAGGTTGTAGACAGTCATAATGAAAAAAGTTAAAAATCAAGAAAAAATATTTCCTGGATATCTGATAGATTTCTTTCTGTTGGCTATAAATCATCAGAGACTATTTTGGTGTGTGCCATTTCAGCCGGGTCGTATTCATTAGAAGCAAGTAAAATATCGTCCAGACAATTTGGTTGACTGTATAATCGAATTTTTATGTGCACATTTTGTCTTGTAGTTTTTAATTTGTTTTTATTGTTTTTTTAGGATTGTTCATTAGCATTCATACTGATTGTTAATTCCAAATGCAACGTTTGTTGACTTTTAACACAACTAAGAATTTAGATTAACAAGATTCTAAAAATAAATGTCATCTTTTACGTGCTTTTATTTAATAACAGCGTGCCCTGATATTTTTAACTGACCAGTCTGTAAAACATGCGTCAGGGAAGATTTAACGTCTAAATGTCCTTATTCTGATCTATCAAAAGGGAAAGCTAGTCAACATCGTACAGTAAGCAAGAGAGTAAGAATCTGAGGGATGGTCATAAAATAATCCAATCTCTCACCAAGTTACATATCGAAAATAATAAAATTATTTTTTAAAAATCTATTTCCAAGAAAGCCAAAGTGATGCAAGTAATATTACTTTTGTCAAAACAATGAGTGAAAATTAATTATGCAAATATTTAGAATTATAAATTGTCTATAGTAAAATTAAATATAACGAGCCATATCTGTTATTTTTTTATGTGATTACTATTTTAATACGAAAGCATCAAACAAATATAGCACAAGTAAAAATAATAGAACTCGACATACATTATTAATATTATTCTTCAAAATTGATATTCAGATCTTCAACAAAATCTTTTGTCAAACAAGATTTAAATATGCGCGAACACAATGAATATCGAAACTACTTGGTTTAATAAAAATAAAAATATTATTACAAATATTTGACAGATAGGATGATTTAAAAAATGCTAAAATTCAAGAAACTGTTCTCGTAAGGACAGTAGTCTGACTTAAAATTAATAACTTTATTAAAATGTGGGTTTGTATATTTAGAAAAAAAAGAAAAGTAAATATTTACATATAAAATATTGAAATCAAATGCAGCATAAAAACAAGGGAATTGAGGGGCATTTGCCTTTAACTCGAAGGGAAAATATATCTAGGTAGTATATATTATATTTACTTGGGGAGCACCAACCCAAGTTCGGCACAAGACCATTTTACGTGCTCTTACCCGGGCTTTTTGCATTCGGTTTTACCCTTCACCTTGATGAGCTACTATCTCGAGTTAATGAGTCCCATCTGCCCGAGGCAGCTAAAGGTTAATGCAACGGTTTTGACTGGGAATTGAACTCGCATCCTACGATTCGAAAGCCTGAGCTTTTATCAATACTCCACCGTCGCTGCCCATCTAGATAATATATATATAAATATATATATATATATGTGTGTGTGTGTGTGTGTGTTATTGTGTGTGTTAGTGTATGTATATATGCCATTTTTAATAAAAGGATGTCGACCCTCATAAGAGGTTTGATATGTAAGTGTTGTCTGTCCTATAATGTGTTTAGTGTTTCTAAGAAACACACAGGACGTGAGCTTTCTATTCAGTCTTTTACCAGTGACAATATAAGATGAGAGATTGGTAATATAGGGTGCAGGTTTTAAGTTAAAGTGTCCTTATCCCAGATGAGTTATTCTCCCGAGTATTCGAACCTTATCGGTATGAGACAGCTGAAAGTGACTGTAATGGGATTTGAATTGATTTATTACGATTTCAGAGTCCAAGCTTTTACCACTAGTTCACCATCGCAGCCTTTATATATATATATATATATATATAAATATATATATATATATATATATATAATGAAGTAAGAAAGCTGATAATTGTTGAATCTAATCTGCTAAAAGCATTTTTGGTAAGATGCAAAATGTTTCTTACTCACTAAAATAAATGAAGTGAACGAAAAGAAAGAAATTAATGTCTGCTGTGTGGTGGTGAGTCGTAGAAGAACTAAACATTGTCAGATGGTTAGAATTTATTCTTTGTCGTTATTGATTTCGACATAATCCAAACCATCCACTGATGGCCGCAACTGTAATAAACATATGTCCGCCTGTTGTACTCTTCAATAATGAAGTAGACTTTTAAAGCAGCTGTTGAGGGATTTGGGTTTAGTTACTTTTTTATGGTTTTTAAGGAAAGAGCAGAGGAAAATTTGGATAATTGATTGCACTTGTTTGAAAAGAATTGGAATACAATGCACGGTCACATGTGAAGGCCTTTCGGTTAATCTTTTATTTCCTTTAAAGAACAACTAAGTTTGTTTTTTTTTAATTTTATGTTCTTTGCTGAGCACCAACCTAAGTTTGCCACAAAGCCATTTTTACGTGCTCTTACCTGGGTTTTGACATCTGGTGTTAACCATCACCTTAGATGAGATGCTCTCCCGAGTTAGTAAGCTCCATCTTTCCGAGGCAGCTAAAGGAAGATGCAATGATTTTGACTGTGATTTGAACTCGTCGAATACAAATCCAGAGCCCGAGCCTTAACAAATGCACTAACTTCATAGTTTTATTTTTTTTTAAATATGAAATCTTTTTTTGTTTTTCTTTTCTCTTATCAAAAATTACCAACTGATTCAAATGTGAGAATTTAAAAATATTTTTAGGAAAACTAGAAATTATCACACTCAGAAATGGTTTTCTTAATTCATATTTTTAAATTGTTTTTAAAACAAAATTAAAATAAATCATTTTATGGCTTGGTTGGCCACTAATAACACAGAACACGAAGTTGGATAAAGCTTGAATTACGAAACACAAAATTTACAGAAATAAGTGGATGAAATAATTGTCTAGACGAGCATGATAAACCTCGCCGTAACCAAGCCCTCCTAGCACTGAATTCTTCTCCTAATCCTTAGGATAGTTTTAGTTCCGGTTTATAATGTTGGGCGAGACTAATTATAGGAGGTGGAATTCAGCACAACAACCATAAAATAACTTACGAGATGTCCATAAAATGTCTCTATAGATGTATTGGGCCAGACAAAAAGTTCGATCGATGTTTAAAGTCAATATTTATTTAATTTCATTCTTCAGGTTTAATCTGGAAATTTTAGGATCTGAATGAGCTAGTTCTTATCTTAGTAGTTTCATTTACTTTCATATTTGGACTAATACCATTGGAAAATATATGAACCACCAAATTTCCTCTGTGTATGGGTTGAATAGTATATATTGTATTACTCGAATAAGTTAGTTTGGAAAAATGAATGTTTATAAAGAAAAAAAGAAGAATTTTGTTCTTGGCATTAAATGACCTAAAAAGATTGATATTATATTTACTTGGTCGAGCACCAACACAAGTTAGACACGAGGCAATTTTAACATGTTCAACATACATGGGCTTTTTGCATTCAGTGTAACCTTTCACCTAGATGAGTTGCTCTCCCGAGTTAACGAGCCTCATCTGCCCGAGGCTGCTAAAGGTAGATACAATGGTTTTGGCTGGGATTTGAACTCGTTTAATACGATTCCATACCCCAAGCTTTTACCAAAACTTTACTTTCGCCGCTTAAAAAGATTGATATGCCGTAAAACAATACAAAGACTCATATTTGAAATTACTTTAAAATCGAAACAACCTGCTTCAGTGGAAGTCAATATTGGATTTTTTAAAGAAATTCTGAAAGTGAACAATGTTTTTATTGTTTTATGCAGTTTTTAGATTGCCAATCCTATTGAGTTATCCTAATTTCACGTACTAAATTGCGAATTTTGATGGATGGTCAATTGTGAAATCTTTTTAGAGTGTGATAACATTATATTCCTGTGCACTTTTAAGTGTATACAAGAGACATATAGTAGCAGGCCTGTCAAAATATTTCTAGATTGCGTTCGACAGTAGTTTGTTAAACAATGTTTAAGAATGTAAAAATAGAAATAACCGGATGAAATTTCTTTGTAGCCTCATCTAAACTTATGCCATATATCCACTGGTCAAACAGAAATGCTTTTATTTGTCACAAGGGATGTTATCAGTTTGTTCAGCAACATTTTACATCACTTCTGAATTACGGTAGTAAATGTTACTAACCATATTACAATCATCTGAATTCAACACTTAAGGAATGTGAGATATGGGTTAAATGTTACTTACGCAGAGGATGTCATGTAAAATAAAAATTTTCATCCATAAAAAATATTTTATCATAAAATCATATTCAATTCAATAATTGCAAAATAAAAAAAAATTCATTTTGGGTTTAAACTGTTTAATTTTTTTAAAATATGCCAATGATCTCTTTAAAATTTTGTCTAATCTAGTCTAGATCTATTCGTAGGGTTTTGTTAGTTTATAACTGACAAATTACACATGTCGAACACATCTTTAAATGGTCGGAAATCTAAATTGAAATGTTTTCTTTATGTAATTTCATTTAATTAATAAAGAAAGAGGAATCTAGAGCAAACTGATACAAGGCTAGAATTATGAAGAGCATATTCAGTTGTTGCATTATAACTTGCTCCTAATTGCAGGTAGCAGGTGATGTCCTGTGCGGTTTAAATCAAAGCCAGGTTGTTAAGGTTGAGAAGGCAGATTGGATAAATGAATCCTAAGAGCTTTGAGGTAGTTTAGCCAATTAGCGGTAGACATAAAATAACGCAGTTAATAGCAAAGCCATGGGTCTCGGCAGTGAATTACTTGAAGTGTCTAGAATCTGAGTTTTTTCAATTAGATTATACATACAAATAAATACTATAGTTTATATCTATATAAAAGGTTTCATCTGTCCAAACCAAGTCTGTTATAATGGCCATAGGATTTTGGACGAACTGGAAAACGTCCAAGAAACTAAGACCTTATGAAGAATACAATGAACTTAAGGAAGGCAAAATAGGCTTCGTTGCTTAACCTAATGAGTTACCCCTTATTGTTCAAGGAAAGGAAGACGAAATAACACGTATGACAATTAAATATAACCAATCCTACGAGTCATAATTACTAACAAAGAAAAGCTGGTAAAGAGAACAACATAGCTTTTCTGCATCCGTAAATTTTGTCGATCAATTTTATCTATTTTCTTTAAAGTATCAACACTTCACATTTTTTATTTACTTTCATATTTGTTTAAACTAATAAAATGGTTAAAAGAAATCCCTTCTATTAAATATTATATTACTTTAACGTACGATCCGTCGTTAAATTAAGGTGTGCTTTGAAATTAAATTAATCATTTTATAGTTTACTGTACTAATGTTAAAAGAAGATATGATACTCCTTTAATTTAAAAAGTTGCAAAACAACATTTTTCTGGAGGCACAATGCAATTTGAGTATAATTAAAATTGTAGTAATTATTACTGAATGTTCATTTGAAAAACAATAAGAAACAGTATAACAGAAACACTTGTTTTGATTGTAAAATGGTGTTTGCAATTTTGCATGATGCACTATAATGCTCTGGCTAGGCAAAATTAGAGCCTGAATTCAAAATATGATATTCGTAGGCGTTGAAGTTTTCTCCTACAAAGATTTTCATTTAAAAGCAGTAATTAAAACTAATATTCATTGTTGCAATTGTCCAATGAAGAAATGAACACAAAGAAATCTTTTCATTAAAAACTGACCTGAAGCAAATTAATTCCTCTTCTCTTTAGGAAAAGAAAGGTAGACAAAATTAAAAGAAAATGTTTTTTTCGAGGGATAATTACGTCATTATTATAATGATTATTATTTCATTCAAAATTCTCTCCACGTTTTTAGTGGGTGGGGGCAGTAAAACGTAATGTAAAACCGAACAAATCATTTCAATTTCTTTTTTACTAAATGCGATAATTTTGTTTTTACTCGATCTTTTAGGATTGCTCTGTTTGGGAACATCTTTTGATTAAATGGTACATGAACATTGTAATAACTTCCTCGTATAAAAACTATCGAATAAGTGAATGAAAGAAAATATAAAATTCGAAGAATGTTATTTTACTAGAAATAAATAATAACATCAATATATCATCATTATTTCCATTCTAATCTTGTCTTTTAGAAATGAAGATAAAAACGTATAGAAACTGAAACATCATTTTGACTGAGTTATTAACTACGGTTCTTCATATTACTAATCCTGACATTCATATATATATATATATATATATATATATATATTTTATGTGTGTGTGTGTATATATATATATATATATATTTT
>JAUZSX010342809.1:0-10470 GCA_034780655.1 Idiosepius hallami
TTAACTCTATCATCAGTCCAATGAAAATAATTATTCTAAGTTGTATATAATTTGATCCTTGATTGAAGTTCAATAAAAATAAATATTTTTAGGGCTTTTTGTTATTTTGAACGTTAACGTTGAAAATTACTAAAATAATTATTGCGTTTAACAAGAAAATCATTATTACACTTATAGGTTGATATATGTGTGGGTAGCAAGGTGGAGCAGCACTCATTGGTAAATGCTCGGACTATGGAATCGTATAACGCGAGTTCAAATCCAAGTCAAAATTATTTTTAATACTGTTAGCTGTCTCGGGCAGATGGGGCTCATTAACTCATCTAGGTAAAGGGCAACACTGATTTCAAAAGCCCAAAAAAGGGTCCTCCAAGTTAGGAGTTGAGCATAAGGCTAGTAAGTCTTTCTCGTAAAACAAGTATGGTACAGAAACGGCACTTGTTAGATATTAACCTGTCAGTTTTTTTAACCCTAAACCCAAACCTAACCCACAATTCGAAAATCTAACCCCTAACCCTAAACCAGAACCCCAACACCAGAACTTAACTCTAAACCCCCAAAACCTAACCGTTAACCCTAGTCCTAACCCCTAACTCTAAAACCTAGCCCTTGCCCTAAACCCATAACCTAACTGCTAATCCTAGTCCTAAAACCTAGCCTTAAACCCAACACCCAACCCCTAACCCTAACCTTCTGTTTAAGTGGCGAGTAAGTAAATGTTGTGGGGGAAACACACCTCAGAATGAACTCTTCCAAATCACTATAAAGGTGATCTCTCTCATCAACCAGAGAGAGAGAGAGAGAGAGAGAGAGGATTTCAGCATAGCAGACAGGAGCCGCTATGCTGCCAGGCCGTATGGCACTACTTATATATCTTTTGTTAATATATTTGTTAACCCTTATTACTGTCGTCTTGATTCTTATATTTAATAACTACACTGTATACAACACCACACTCGACCGCAACAAGTATATTTGTTAACCCTTAATACTGTCATCTTGTTTCTTATATTTAATAACTACACTGTATACAACACCACACTCGACCACAACAATATGTAAATTGATGATTTAATTTTATATGAATAGATTTGATATCAACATCATCATCATTAGTCGACCGTAGTCGCTGTTATAGACCTCACTAACCAGCGCCAAACTTCACCGTCCTTAGGTCCTCACCTCTGATACCCACATTCCTGAAGATGACATCAGGAAATAACAGTTTTCTTGCTCTCAGATTATCAGAACGAGGTTTCCATAGTTGAAGAGATGAGACTACATCAGTTTTATTGCAGTAGCAATGGCCAGAAAATTGCGCTTTTATTAACAGATTTAATTTTAGGTTTATTGATTTGGTTAAATATTGATAGGACTAATTTGATATAATATTTACTTGGTGAGCACCAACCTAAGTTTGGCAAAAGGCCATTTTTACATACTCATACCCAGGGTTTTTACATTCAGTGTTGCCTTTCACCTAGACGAGTTTTTCTCCCGAGTTAATGAGCCCCATCAGCCAAGGCAGTTAAAGGTGAATGCAATGATTTTGACTGTGATTTGAACTCGTGTACTACAATTCCAGAGCCCAGGCTTTTACCAATGTTCCAGCTTTGCTGATAGAACTGATTTAATGTGAATAGATTACATTTATATTCATTGATTTGATTTTTTATTGGTTTTAGATTAATTTTTATTGATAGATTTGATTTTAGATTTGGTCTTAGTTTGATTTGATTTTCTATTGATAGGATTTATTTCATTAATGAATTGATTTGGTTTGATATTGACTGAATCCATTTTACATTGACAGACTTAATGTTCATAAATTAATGTCAATAAATTTGAATCAATAAATAAATTCAAACAATATTACAGGAAGAAATCTTATTAAGCCTTTGGACCCTGAGAGGCCGATATATTGGCCCTGACAACATAAGACAAAAGAAGACACCAATATTTTAGATTTAATATCTTCCTTTAATATAACGACTCTGGGTGACTACTTGGTAATTTTGATAAGGATTTAGAGTAGATAACTTGAATTAATAACTTCAAAATGATTTTCTAACTTGAAGAAACAAAATTATTTTTACCTATGGACCCTGGCGACCTAAGGCAAAAGAAGACACATAAAAGTTTTGGCCACAACATGGTCCTCTAATTGAACAGCTCTGAATGACTAGTCAGTCATTTTGCTAAGTTAGGATTCAAAGGGTTAAGGGAAAGTGAATTAAGGAAATAAATTGCCATCACCCCCGTCAAGGATTGAAACCCCAAAAAATTTCATTGTTTGATTAGTTAGTTTTTTTTAATTTTAAATAAATATTTCTGAAAACAGCAAAACAAGAAAAACCACAAGAAAATCATTGAACGATAAACATGGAATGTCTTTTTTTTTCTTTTTAATCCAATGAAATAAGGCTTCATAATTTATGTATCGATTTTTTTGTGGACTGTCAGGGCCGTGCTTAGGACCCCCACAAACCCAGCAACGGCGAGGAGGCTGCAAGCTTCCTAGGAGCCACAAGGCTCTTTTGCTTCACATTAACTGATTCATTAAATAGAAAATCATTATCACATATATATGTATGTATCTATCTGTCTTGGGCAGCGACGGTGGAGTGACGGTAAAAGTTCGGGCTCTGGAATCATATTACACGAGTTCAAATCTCAGTCAAAACCATTGCATTCACTTTAGTTGCCTCAGGCAGACGGGGCTTGTTAACTCGGGAGAGCAACTCATCTAGCTGAAGGGTAGCACTGAATTAAAAATGCCCAGGTGTATCGAGCACGTAAAAATGGCTTTGTGCCTAACTTGGTTTGGTGCTCATCAAGTAAATATGGTATCTCTGTGTCTTTCTTTCACTATATTCACTTCTGTATATGCGTGTATATACTTTGATCAAAGCCGATAGTATGTTGTAGGGGTGCAAAGTTGCCTGTTTTAGGATGAAGGGGCTGCAAGGCGTATTCTGCGTTGGGGCCGCTATGTGGCTAAGCACGGCACTGTGGACTGTTGTCCTCATCTCCATTGTTGTTGTTGTTCACCACATTTTGGCCAACATTTTGAGTCAAACATTAAAGGGTTTTCAAATAAATTTTTTTTATATTTTTTGAATTCCAATTATTTTCATAAAAACAATTTGTGTCTATTGCGAAAGAAATAGAGTTCTTCTGAGTAAGAATAGGCCTGTTAAGCCATAAGCCATTCAAGTCCATGCTGTCACTGCGACGACATCACCATCAAAAACCCCGACAACCAAAGCCCCCAGAGCATCATCATCCCTCCTATTCCTGCTGCTGCTGCTATTGTTGACGGGTCGATATCATCATCATCATCGTTAAGAGCATAAAATTGTTTTCCTTCTTTCCAAGAAAATCGAGGAAAATAATTTGCAAAATTATTTGAAAACCCAAGAAATTTATTTTCAGATAATTTTGGATTTTTTTTTTAACACAAGTCTTTATTTCATTTTATTTATTTATTTTTTTTTTGTTTCTAATGAATTTCATAATTTTTTGACTTAAAAATCAATTTAAATCTTTTTAACAATTTATTTTTTTAAATTTTGATTATTTTTTAATTTGGAGTTTTTTTCTTCTTATTTTTTTTTTTAAATCAGATTAATTTTTGTTTGTAATTTTAATCATTTTTTTTAAATAAAATGTTGTTTTCAGGTTTTAATATGCTTTGAAATTTGATTTTCGCCATAAAATTAGAATAAATTTAGTTTTAAAAAAAATTTATTTATTAATAAAATCACGAAATTGTTTTTTAAAAAATCCAATTTTTGAAATATTTACGGGATTTTATGTTTGCAAGAAGATTTGCTTTTTTATTTTAAAAAAGGAGAAATTGAAAAAAAATCCTTCCATAGAAAAAAAAGGTTTTTGGGGTTCAAAATTGTAATAACAATGAAATGAATTTCCTCATCGGGTTTTTTTTTTTTTGTTTCTTCTTCATAACAACAACAACAACAACAACAACAACAATGTCATTTGTCAGGCTTTCAGTTTATTTTTTATTGTTTGTTTTTTTATCTTCTTCCGATTAAAAAAATTATTTAAAAAAAGATATTGGTGCTTCTTCTTACAAAGTATAAATAAATCAAAAAAGAATTTTAAAAATAATTTTATTCAGAGTCCAATTAAAATTATTGATCTTTTTTAGTCTTTTTTAATAAATGAAAATTGATAAAATTCATCTAAAAAAAACTAATTAAAAATCGATTTCTGTTAAATTGATTAGATTTGAAGTTAATAAACCAATATTAAAAATAATAATATTAAATACTAATACGTTTCTTATTCCATTAAAATAAACACAAAAAAGCACAATTATTTTCCTTTTTTTTTTAGATTTTTCTTCTGCATTTATTTCTGTTAATTCAACCAAATTCAAGTTTCTTTATATTAAAAATAATAAATATTTATTTTCCTTTTTTTAATAAATACATTAAGTTAATTAAAGAATAAATAATTTGGAAAAAAAAACAAATAATAATTAAATTCATTTTGGGCTTCGTTTTTCTTTATGCAAATAAGAATGATTCAATTCGTTCATTAATTATTACTCGTATCAAATGACACAAAAAGGCTTCAAAATAACTGAAAGAAGATCTTCTTTTAAAACTGGAAATATAAGTATATTTGAAATATTTTACTTACTGATCGCTGGTCATTGTTTAAATTTTACGGCTGAAACATTAATTTTTATCCAAAAACCAATAAAGACAACTTTTCAATTTGGTGTAAAATCTAATTAATCCATCAAGGATTATCTCCCTTCAATAACTCTTTCTCGCTTTTTTTACTCACACTCACATCTCTCTCACTCTCTCTATGTTATCTTACTCTCTCTCTCACTTGATTTATCTCTCTCTATCTCTGTTTCTACCTCTCTGTTATGTCTTTCTTATTCTTTCCTCTCTTTCACACTTTTAAAACCTTTTTCACTCATTCTCTCTGACCGCTTTTTACTTTCTTTCTAACTCTAATTTCCTCATTCCTTTCTGCTTCCACTCGTATCAGCCTATCTCTTTCTCTCACGTCTCTCTATGTTTTAAAATCGTCCCTTTTTGAACCCCTCTTTATTACCTCATACCCTCTCTACATTCATATCTTAGTTCCAGTTCCATTGTCTCCTTATTTGCAGTAGTCGTTCTCAACTGGGGAGCCCCCTGGCCCACACAAATTCAATTTCTATGGTAGGAAAGAGTCATAATAAGTGCTCTGCTCTCCAAAACACAGGACAGAAACTGAATAAAATACCAATACATTATTTTTTTAAATTTCGTTTGGATAGTTTCCCATTCAGAAATGTATTTTGGTTGTTTGTTTGCGGGGAAGATGTTTTTTTAATGTTTTATCGAACGAAAGAAAGAAGTGTGGAAGAAGAATAAACCAAAACAAACCATTATTCAAATGATTTTTAAAAACAGCTCTCCTCCCCTCTTTTTTTTTCAACAAATTAAAAAAATAATCTTAAAAATATTTAATCATTTTTTTATATATTTTATTTTTCTGTTTTGATTTTTTGGTTCTTAGTCAGTTTAAACTCAACTAAAAATATTGTTTTTTCTTGGAATTAAAATAACAGAAACAGATAAGCGAGAAATTGGAAGTTTTGTCGACTCCCGTTGACTCTGTGTCTACACTTAACTAAACACGCTCTATCACTCATATTGAGAGCACTCTAACTATAATTTTAAGCAACCTCACTTCGAATAATAATAATAATGTGTGTGTGTGTGTGTGTGTGTGTGTGTGTGTGTGTGTGTGTGTGTGTGTGTGTGTGTGTGTGTGTGTGTGTGTGTGGTTGATAAGGATAGACATGCAGTCAAAGACCTTCGGTGACTATCAATTTCTCGCGTGTTAGACCAAAAACGAGAAAGTAACAGTCACCAAATGCTGTTGACCCCGTGTACACTTAACATACACGCCTTACACCAACATTGACCACTCTAACTATAAATATAGACAACATTTGCTCCAAATAAAACAATGATAGAAGTATTATCCAGCTTTGTCCGGGCGGGGCGCTCTGGGGACTTGCCACTAAGATAATTAAAGCATATTATCTAGGTAGACACTCAATGCTTTTTCTATTCTAAATTTTATAATATACTAAATTCATTTCTAATCCTTTTACATACTAAATTCATTTTTAATTTTTTGTATACTATATTTATTTCTGAAGCTTTTTTTATACTAAATTAATTTCTAATGCTTTTCTCTAAGGTAGTTAATGAAACCTATTAAATAGAAATACTGTACCACCATACATATGCAAATTTTAGTGATTAGGATCATTTTTTATAAAAATATTGTAGTTTTTTTCTGAAGAACTCTACGCATAAACAGTCTGGGGTTTTTTTGGGGGGGGAGCGGGGTCTGATTTTTGCGTGTAATTAAGAAGTTACATTTAATTTTTTATGGTTATTTTTATTATTTGAACAACATTTGTTAAAGGAAATTTTTTAAAAAAATGCTCCGTGTTTGAAAATGAATTATTTTTTCTTAAATTTCAAAAACACTATTTATATATTCAAAAACACTTCTTCGTATCTATGTATTTTAAAGATATTTTTTAAGCAACAATCTCCACTCCTATTTTGTTAAAATGATTTATACGGTCAAGTCATGTTGGAGAGACCGGTTCTCCTTAGATCACCGAAGTTGAGTCAGGTCAGTAGTTAGATGGAAGACTAAGTTTACTATGGTTTGTAGTTCAATTTCTTGTTTTATTCTGAAGAAGCAGTGCTCATAAACCGGAAATTCGAAGCCGGATGTAGAACCCAATCAAGCACGACGATCAGACTTTTATATATATACTATATATTTCTTTTAATTCTTTACTTATTAGTAGGGCTGTGACAATATGCTTTTATTAAAGATTATTCTTGTCACAGACTTGACTATTTTTCTGTTTTGATTCTTTTATTTCTTTACTTATTAGAAAGGCAATGACAACATACTTTCATAAAAATATTCCTGTCACAGCCTTAATAACTGGAGATACGACATGTATATTCTGTCATATAATCATATTGTAACAATCTCTTTTGGTTGATTTTTCTTTCTATTGCTGTATTTATTTTTTTCTTTTGCGTGCATCAACATCTCTATTAATAGCACGCTGCTATACCTAAATGCTACAGAGGTTGCACAAGTACAACATCTCCGAAATTGCACATCTATGCCTTTGCATAAAGGTCAATTCGCGTTGGAAACACCGGTTCCCGTAAGATCACCAAAGTTAAGCAACATCGAGCCTGGTCAGTAGTTAGATGGGTGACCATTTAAGTATACCAGGTACTGTAGGGCAAGTAACAAACTTACACGTGGTGCCCCTGCTACTCCTTTGGAGGAAATCAATTGTTACACTACACACATCACTGTGCGATACGCTATGAATGAATCAAGGTTTGGTGTTTCAGCACAATCTCAATAATGTGAAGAGATTCTAGGATAGTTGGACTGGGCCGTTAATAAACCCAAAACCTTAGCACATATCGGTATATGTGCTTTATGCAAGAAGGAACAGGGTGAGCACTATCAGAGCCCTATTAAATGACCCCCAGCAGGCCATTGGTGTTAATGATTCTGACCAAACAATCAGAAACACTCATTGACAGGAAGGCTAATGATCAAACCTTGTTGAGAGCAGTGTGCTCACTGCCCAACCTCCTAAAGGGGTTGAGGGCAGGGTTCACTGCCCAACACTGTAGACATTGATTGGAATTAACCATAGACTACCAGAATTGGCAACTACGCCATTGGCGCGCTGTATTTTTCATCGATGTAAGTAGGTTTCATCTAAGTACATTCAAAACAGGTTCTCTTTACTTAACTTGTTGAAGGAAAACATCCCCGGGAGACCAGAAGACAACATTAAAAGAAATATCAAAAGGTTTCACATAGTTCTTGGAACTTGGGAGGACATGGTGGGGAAAAGGTTGACATGGAGAAATGAATGCTGTTCGCGAGGGTGTTTTGTCTGTACGCAGAAGACAGAACAGGCGCAGATCGAGAAAGGAGAGGGCATCCACTGTGCGGGCCCAACCCAAACTAACTACGACCACTACCTTCAACTGTCCACATTCTACAAGATTAGTCGGGTCTAGGATCGGCTTCTACGCCCATCTGAAGGCCCACAGGGACCTGGGACGGAAGACAACTTAAATATTACAGCATAAGGAATTTAAAAAAATCAATTTACCATCATATACGAGTTCTTAATCATGCTGCAGCTGCAATATTTTAAATTATAAATTTATTATATTCTTTACTAGAATATCTTGTCTTTTTCTTTCCCAGTTTTAAAAGTTTTTTTTTTCTTTTCTAAGTTTAATCTTAACCATATTACTTTTCATACTCGCATTTTTCTATTTAATTATGCAACTTTTTAATATATTTCTCCCAAATTAACAAATAGAACTTCTCTGTGTATTTGGTTGTGAGTATGTGTGTGTTCCTTTTTACATAGACGAAGGGAGATAATTGTACAAAGTTATCACTCTTAACAAGAGTTATTGGACCTTTAGTATTAAGCAAAAAAGAAAAGAAATAAAACTGTAATAGTTGATATGCCGTTGAAGAGAAAATCAAATAACGATATATTGGTAAGTCATGAATGCAATTAATTACCAATTTTTAAAAAATGTCATCATCCGGGCAATTTTAAATTTTTTAAAATTTTTTTTTAGATATTAGCAATTAATTAAATCGTTATTCTAATTATTTGTTGTTGTTGGGGAATGCCCCGGGAATGTGGTTGTCATTTTTTTTTTTTGAACTCTAATAAAAACCTAGAAACCGTTTTAAATCCTTTGGATTCTAAACTTATCAAAATTACTCAGTAGTCCCCCAGGACCGTTAGTGTAACATATTATGGTCATCTGCTCTTTAGGATTCAAAGGGATTAATGATTCAACCAAAAAAAGATTTTATTGGAAAGAAGAATTTAATTAAATTGTTTTGTTTAATTAATTTTTTGTTAAAATACAATTTGAATATTTTTTTAAACGAAGGTTGCAAATAGAGGCTCAAATGGTTCAGTCAGTCCACAGAAAGATTAACCCTTTCGACCTTAAGAGGCCGATATATCGGCCTTAATAACTAAAAGGCAAAAAAGACACACTGACATTTCGACCCTAATATGGTTCTTAACGGCTCTGAGTGACTACTTGGAAATGTTGCTAAGTCAGGATCCAAAGATGGAGGCCTAAATATAGTTGTGTGTGTGTGTGTGTCTTCTTTCGCCTTAAGTCGCCAAGGCCGATATATCGTTTTTTTTTGTGTTTAAAGTGTTAACAGTGAGTGATCATTCGTAAAAAACTGAAAAATAAATTTTGACAAAGTCAAAAATAAGTAAATATTTGCAAAAACAACAAAATTTTTAAAGTAGGATGACATTTTTGATTTATAGAAATCATCAAAGAAACGGGCGAAGTATTTTGTTATTATCTTTTTTAACACACATAAAACACACGCGCAGAGGTGATTGTAGCATCTTAACAGATGATAGCGGCCTCAAGACTCATCTTCTGCATCCAGCTTCAAGTGACTCTGAAGACCAGCAGCTGATACAAGGGTGACAACAGCCCTAAGCAGGCGATTGTTTATGTATATATATATATATATATATATACACACGCACGTGCTCGTGTTATGTGTGATTATTGTGTATAATTGATAAATCAAATGATTTGTTGGGTGATGAAAAGACCTTAAACACCGATATATCATCACCAAAGAACAATTAGTAGCAATGATAATTAACTAAAATCTTACCTTTCTCCTGTAACGATATTTCGAAAAATAAAATAATTATTTTATTAGACATAAAAAGAATTTTGAATGTTTGCTCTGAACCCCCCCCCCCCTTACGAATCCTGACGTCTTTACACACATAACTAGACACACTTGGATTATGGATACAGGCAAAGAAGACCAAGATAGGGCCGCTCTCTCTGCTGACTGGCAACAAATAGGACCGGTGTGGGGCCCTGGTTTTGCACATTTTAACACTTTGAGTGACCCTGTCCCAGAACCCTTTGGTACCTCGCCTGGATGCAAAAAGCCACACACCCCGAATAGACCGGTAAAATTTTCACGTTACAAAAATAACGTCTCGAATTTGACTATTTTCACAAAAAAGATTAATAAAAAAATTCAAACAATTTTTGGTACTAGTGGAGATAGAGATTCGCGTTGAAAATGTGTTTTGAAATAATAGAGGCTCCCCAAAGAGTAAAAACATGCATGTTCTTTCGTTTATTGACAATTTTCACGATAATTTCTCACTTTTACAAACATTTTTTTTCTGAATTTGGTTTATTAAAACGTTTTTCTATTTGCAGATTTTTTTAAAAATTTGTTGTTAATCTAAAAAATGTCTGCAAAAACCAAAGTAAAAAAATGTTTGTAAAAGTGAGAAAAAGGGTAATAAACCAATGTAAATAA
>JAUZSX010342820.1:0-10470 GCA_034780655.1 Idiosepius hallami
ATAAAAGTCAGACCATCGTCGTTGTATGAGACCCTACATCCTGTAACTCTTCAAAAAATGAAATCCCACTACTTATATAAAGAAAGGATTTAGATCAATAAAATTAGCATATGACATGATAATTTGAAAGTTTGAGATATCAAACTTGAAACCTTGATAAAAAATGGACGATAAAAGATTTTTTTTCAAATTATGCGTGTTTATTAACTGTTTTATTAAATATAAACATTTTATTCCATGCGCCAACCTTTTGTGATCACAACTTGCTGAATGCAAGTCCAGAAAGCACGGCAGGCCTTGACAGATGGCTCTTTTTTGATAGCATGAATTAATGGAAATTATAATTATTTATGGACATATCAAATTGATTTCGCTAATACACATAACAAAATAAAACACAAGAATATCGCAATTAAATTTTAAAAATAAACTTTATTTCAAATATTGATTATTGTGTGTGCAAAAATGTTATAAGAAAGGTCACAATGAGAGAAAATGGGCAGAGAGAAAATTGAAGGAATTTAATGTTCGTAGAAACTTTAGTCTTTTAAAGGAACAAGGAACGATACGTTCTCTTTCTTTTTTATGGATTTGCTGGGAGATGAGTTCATGGGTTAGGAAGTAGTAGTAGTGGCGAAATGGTCGCATAAATTGCCTTTTTCGCTGTTGTTGCTCATGGTAATGGTGGTTTAGCATGCTTGTAAACAATGCCGAGCGGGTTTAGCAGTAGAACAGCCACGCCGGGTGGCTTGGACTGTACCACGCTTCCCAGTAAAACTGAAAGGGAAAGAATGTTTTCAATTGTTTTCACCAAAAAATCGGCCCCAGAATTGAAGTAGAAAATATACTTTCCACGAGCTCTGATTGGCTGATACTACTGTTTACAACTACGTCCACGCGTCTTATGTCTTAACGTGCTTGACTGACGTATTTCTTTCTTGGGACACATTGAACGGAAGGTGCGTAGGGATAGGTGGGTGATGGACGAATTTATGTATTACGTCTCGAGTGGTTAAAGTGTTAACCTGGAAGCAACGCTATAAATAACATTCATGACGCATATACAGAAATAGATGAAGATCAGAATTTTTGTCGCACTGTGTATCAAGAAGAAATTTGAAAATGTTTCAATAATGAAGAAAGACATTTTGAGTATCTAAGGAGTTACACAGTTTATGTCTAATGCTTAAAACATGACAACGACTTTAATATGCTGTCATGTATAGCAAATTTCTTTCTGTTGTAGCGTTAAATTTTCAAATAAATGGTCAACGTGATAACTATGTATATATTCTTGGGCCACCCGTGGATTAAAAAAAAGCGAAGGAAACCGTTATATGTGTGTGTGTGAGTGTGTTTGTTTTCCAGTTTACCACCGGTTTCTGTGTAGAACATTTAGTAAGAACAAATTTTAATCTATGAATTTATGTATTGGATTGTCCAACAAGTTCGTTCAGTTTTTTAAAGTGGATCTTTATTTAATTCATTTTCCATGTGGAAATTTTGGGAATGTCTGCGACTTGTCTGGTTGCTAAATGGCAATTTTGTTCAAGTATACTTTTCACTTGTCGAACTTTTATCGCCGGTCAAAGTGAGGAATAGCTCTCACTGAAAATTTTCTTTTTTGGCATCAAACAAACTATTTCTGGCGAATCAGTTTCTGTAATAGCAGTTTCTTCAAAACACATTGGCAATCTTTCTGGAGGTTTCTGTATTTTCCCAGATGTTAGCTGTGATTTGTGGGGGATTTCCATTTCAAAGTCTGAAATACAAGCAAAAATGTAAGAACTCTTCTACTCGGAGGCTTAATACACACTGCTAACGCCAATATGCTCACTAAAACAGACTACAGGATTTAAATAAAAAACGATCTTTAATAGGTCGAAAAGAAGACATTCATTATAACAACGAACGGATTTTTTGGCCAACCTAATATGAAAATAAATATAAAGCATAAAGAATATATTTTTAAATATTGGTTTTAAACATGGAAAGGCCTAGTAGTTAATAGATCGTTGACAAACATCTCAGTATAATAAATACTAAAGAGAAAGAAATTGTATTTTATACCTCTTTAATAATGCATAAAATGGCGTCATTTTTTTTAGTTTTTTTTTCTTTTTTTCTTTTGTGTTATTTTTATCTCAATTCAAAGTTCTAGTTCAACCAATAAAAAACGTGGATGAGAAAAAAATTGTTTTAGATTTTATTGACGACACAGTCTGTTCTATTTAAAGAAATCGCCATTTTTGTTTTCTTTTCTTATTATCGTTGGAGTCGAAAGTTGGAGGAGATTTAATTTTTCTTTATTTCTTGTTTAAATTTTCGAGAATAAAATCAAGATGTCTGCTATTTATCATAACCACAGGTCGATGAAATGTCTGAAAGAAATAGCTAACAGGGTTTAGTCGAAAATAAACAATGGACGAAAGTCGACAAGGAATGAAAGAAAAGAAAAGCTTTAAAAAATAGATGCAATTAAATTCAATTGTATTTTTTTTACATATACACTGCCAGCCAAAGGTCTATATAACTATAGATATTCATCCTGCGACTTAAAGTGATAGAAAAAAAAAAGACAAACGCGGACTCACTGTATTTTTTCTCAACGGCGTAAAGCGCTCATCTGTGTGAGTTTATATTTTACTTCATAACGTCGAAAATTTCTGATACGGGACATGTGACACGTATCACCTTAGAGATAAAAGAGTAGCGATTAGAAGAGATTATAAGAGATTTATAAATGATTGTTATTAAAATCATAATAATTTAGAGATAAAAAAGTAGCGATTAGAAGAGATTATAAGAGATTTATAAATGATTGTTATTAAAATCATAATAATTTAATCCTGCTCTTGATTTTAGCAAAAGTCAAAAATATAGAATATGAGGCCTTCAAAATCCTGACTATAATCCGGATTACCTCTAAAATCAAACAGTTCACAAGATATTCACTTATCTAGCCAAAGATGCTAAAAAAGATTATACAGGGAGATCTGACCTAGTGTGAACAATTTCTTAGGGTAGTTTAATTCTTAGAAAGTATTTTAACAGTTTTTTTGTAATTAGATATTAGTTTTTATTATGGCCAACTTATTTCTATATTTTTCAGATTTAATTTACACGTCGCTCAGACCAAGTGTGTAGACAATATTCAAAGTTAGCTTGTACAACTTTTAGGAAGAAATTTTTTTTAGAGTTTTTTCTATTCGGATATTTTTTTATCATGGCTAGTCGTTTCTGTAGATTTTGTAGATTTAATTAAAAATTTAATGGACCATGAGTATAATAAGTGCAGCAATCAATGAGATTCTTTGATTAAAAGATAGGTTTTCAACTTTTAAATTCATGTGTTCGCAGCACTGGCGTAGCGAGGGGAGGCGGAGGGTTTGGTCAGCCCCCGGCGGCACGCACCAGGGGGCGGCATTTTGAGGGGTTAAGAATAGATACAAAAATAATATCAAAAAGTTAGAAAAAAACCCTGAAATTCTATAACTAAAATAAGTATTTATGGTTTTAATTTGTTTTATGTGCGTAACAATGACATTATTTTAAAACGGATTTTTTAAACTGTATTCATCAGTTCAATGAAAATAACTATTCTAAGTTGTATATAATTTGATCCTTGATTGTAGTGCCATGAAAATAAAAGTTTTTTATGGCTTTTTGTAATTTAGAACGTTAACGGATTATCAGTGGGCCAGGGGGTGGGCGCAAATCTAAACAGTTGCAAAAACCTTTATTAAAAAAATTAATGAATTAATCTATTATATAAAAGGTAGTATACCTGTCTGTGACTAATTTATGTTTCCTATGCACGTTCACATTTTTAGCTACGCTCTTTAAATTCTTTATGGACCTAGATCGATAGTTATACTAGATCAATGCATATTACAATTTTCTATGGGCCTAGATCGATGGTTAAACTAGGTCAACGCATACATTCATCCCATAACCGCTTGCTGTGGCTCCCACTTAGACAGTCTAGTTTTTTGCTCATTTTCGGTTAAAATGGTACCTAAATCATCTTTGTTCATCACGAAAACTGACAGCCCGGAGTAAAAACGCCGACGGTTAATAACTCGAGATGAAATGCATAGTTTGAAATTATGTTTGAATCTTCAGCGAATGCTTCCTTCAGTAAAAGTATTTTTTTTTTTACCTACGCATGAATCTGTTTTCTTCAGACAACTATATTGAGTCAAATCTTGTTGGAGACACCTGTTATAGTTAAGCAACGTCAATAGTTAGATGGGTGACCATTTAAAAATACCAGGTACCGTTTCTTGCACCGGGGTGAGATATACTTAGGCTAGTGTCTATGGACGCGGTTAATCCACTGGGTAGATGCACCATGAATCTTTGGTTTGACGGGCATTTCCATGAGACTCGCCACTGAATCATGTGTTCAGTGGTTAAGCCAGCTAAGCATGTTCAGGGTCAGTATACTTACATAGTTACAGACAACTTGCGCGTTGATAGACATTTTTTCAGCGTTTTAAGTGACTTTTTTTTTTCGTAAAAATCGCTTGAAAAATGTAGCTCTGCTTTGTCGAAAATGGTGAGTGGTTTTCCTAATTTTTTTTTCCATACCTGAAAAAATTCTCCCAGTTGTACGGGCAACGCCGGGCCATGCTGCTAATAAATAGATAAATAAAAAAAAAAGTTTTAAGTGAAGAAGCAGTCTATCTTCTTAGGGACAATGTCGATAGAGATAACAATAAGGAAAGTAAGCTTGAAAGGAAACGAAGGGAAAAAAATCATGTAAATGAGAGGGCGTCCTGGCGACGAACAAAGACTATAAACTAAAGCAGACGATAGATTCCCAGGGAAAGGTTGCTAGTGAATCTAAAATTATTTTCATTTGATATTCTCCCAGCAAGCCAAAGCTAATAGCTGATTGACATCTGTCTATCTTATTTAAAAAAAAAAAAACCTGTGAATAGCATTTGTAAAAAAAAGAAAAAGCGTGTTAGTTTGAATCTTTTGGTCCTTGTCATTGCTTTCTCTCTCTTTTAATTAACCAAAAACTAACACAGAGGGAAACTATTTATATCTCCTTCTTATCCATACAAGTTATTCACTTACCACAGCCCTAGGTATGACAGGACATGTCGGAAAACCGTTACCCTCCCCCCCTTTGTTTAAAACAGCGATTGCATTTATGTATAAATAAATAAATTCACTTTTAAATGTACTCATTCTTTTAAGTAAATATTTTTTTTAATAAATAGTTTTGGCTTCAAAGATCACTGAGGTAAAAAAAAAATTATTCAAATGTCCTGTCATACCTACCACAGCCCATATCTATAAGGCCAGCGACGGTGGAGCATTGGTAAAAGCTCGGGCTCTGGAATCTGGAGTTCAAACCCCATTCAAAACCATTACTTTCACTTTAGCAGCCTCGGGCAGATGGGGCTCGTTAACTCGGGAGAGCAGCTCATCTAGGTGAAGGGTAACACTGAATTAAAAAAATTCCCATGTATATAGAGCACGTAAAAATGGCCTTGTGCCAAACTTGGGTTGGTGATCACCAAGTAAATATAATATTTATAAAGCTATTCAATTAAAAAATAATGATGTATTGCTTATTATTTTTAGTATTCATAGCCAAGTGGATAGTTCTAAAACAGTGATTTTCCAAGTGGGCGGTATCACCCCCTGGGGGGCAATATGAACTTTCAGCGGGGGCGCTTGCGAGTAAGCAGTCGGGTGAGGGGGCGTTAAAATAGTGAAGAGGACCTTAGAGCAATTACAGTAAAATGTCCAATTGGTGTTGGTAGAAAGGTTCGAAAAAGGGGACGATTTAATTAAACATTCCCCAGTCGCTGCAAATAGACGTTTGTGCCTGTATACTTACACCATATATTCTCCTAGATATACCGTAATTATTGCATTTGTTCGAAGGAGGGCCTGGCATTTTCATCTAGCGGTGAAGGGGACGCTGGCATTTTCTCTAACGGTAAAGGGGGCGCTTGCATTTTCATCTAGCGGTGAAGGGGGCGCTGCCATTTTCATCTAGCGGTGAAGAGGGCGCTTGCATTTTCATCTAGCAGTGAAGGGGGCGCTGCCATTTTCATCTAGCGGTGAAGGGGGCAATGCCATTTTCATCTAGCGGTGAAGGGGGCGCTTGCATTTTCATCTAGCGGTGAAGGGGGCGCTTGCATTTTCATCTAGCGGTGAAGAGGGCGCTGCCATTTTCATCTAGCGGTGAAGGAGGCAATGCCATTTTCATCTAACGGTGAAGGGGGCAATGCCATTTTCATCTAGCGGTGAACGGGGCGATGCCATTTTCATCTAGCGGTGAAGGGGGCGCTGGCAAAAAAAAGTTTGGAAACCACTTTTCTAAATGAAAATCCCCTTTAGTCTTTTCTCAGGTAAATATAAATATTAGATACTAGCATGCTCGACTAATCAAAGTGTACGTAAAGGGGGTTAAAATACAAGGATATATTGCACTATACAGTTTTTGAATGGAATCGCGCGGAACCTGCAGATCAGACTTGTAAAGACCACTGGTTTCATGAGTGTGTAAGCGCTTGGTGATTAGTGTGAGATCCAAAAAGTGATGAAAGACATATATTAAACTCCAGAGTTTCTTTCATGAACTTTAGGAAATTATAAATCTTTAAACAAAAAAATGTATTTACCAAAAGGCGAAAAGAAAAGAAAATCAATTTTTATTTCTGAATTATTTTAGGCTGTCTTGTCACCCGTATAAGAATAACTTTTAGACAGACTGTAAAAGTAGTGGTGGTAATTGAAAAAAATGTGTCTAAAATCATTAAAAAAAATTCTTTAATTTTTCTCAAGCAAAATTTGGTTGCCTTAATCCTTAACTTGGTTGCTTAACTTTGGCTAGCTTTGTCCACAAACCTGACCAATTACAATCCAGCTGTTTATTTGCTGAAAAGTCATTCTCTTCATCAATGATGGTTTTGTTAAATGTTGTGTTATTATTATTAAATAATCACAAATTTACAATATCTGGGTTTTGCGAAAAATGTAATGACTTTCACAGTATATAACAACTCGGTTGGGCACAAACCCAAGTTAGGCACAAGGCCAGTTTCACGTGCTTATTACATATCTGGGCTTTTGCAGTAAGTGTTACCCTTCACCTCAATTAATTACTCTTATTGAGTTTACTGGTTCCATTCACCTGGGTTTTTGGAATCAGTGTTATCGTTACACTTAGATGCTTTCCTATTGTAAGATTAGCAGCGAAGCTAATGCGAGTGCGAAGGAATCGGCCCACCCCATGTGACAGCAAAAGAGGGTTGACACAATGTCATGCTAAGAATTTTTTTCAGCCAGGTCATGGTGCGAAAATATGATTTGTTCATTATATGATGTCTTAAGAAGACATTGCTTTGTGAAGAAAAATCTAGTTTTGGAAGGCTTTTCCTACTTTTTTTAAGCTCTCCTAAATTATCCCACACCTCCAATAATCAAAGTGCATCAAGCTTACGACAGAGGGTTTAGCCCCACCCGTTTAATAATTGGGTTTGATATGTTTTTACTATCTATTTCCGAAGTGTGGTGTGTTGAATTCAGCATAGAGTGATGTCGAGGGCTATTTTGGGACCGCCCCAGGTAACGTTTACTCTAGCTACGCCACTGAGTAAGGTTAAGGTTAAAGATTGTACTACGTTGGCGTGAGAATTCTAGCTCTCACTAATACCCAAGTTATTTATTTAGTATAAGACATTAGTATGTATAATGAATGAACCGAACTGTCTAAGACAATAAATGCATGTGTGTGTTTGTGTGTGTGTGTGTGTGTGTGTGTTTGTGTGTATTTGTGTTTGTGTGTGTGTGTGTGTGTGTATGACAGTGTATGTATGTGTTTGCGTGTGTGTTTGTGTGTGTTTGCGTGTGTGAGTTTCTCCACCTTCGCCTCCTAATAAAGTTAGCAAGTGCCATTTTGCCACGTGTTATTAAGTGCCTATTTATCGGCCGAGACGCTCGAGTTTTTCCTTGAGTCAAGAGGGTGCCCGTCGTGTCCGACGGTGTTCAAGAAGTCTAATTCCATTCCAAGAAACATCTTGTCTCTCTGTTGCGCGGCGCGCACACTTTTTTTTTCTTCCTACAAACAAAAGAAGATATATCACCTGTGGCGGTTCAGGTGCGAGTGAGGGTAAAGGTGCCGGTGGTGGGTGCGTTCGGTTCTATTTGTGTGCCAGAGCCGCGACAGTTGTAGACAATTCATCAACCTCATTCAATCCAATTATTCACTCCCCCCCCCACGTGTGTGTATGTGTGTTCATATGTGTGTGTTTATATGTGTGTTTAGTACTGAGAACAAACAACCGGCTTCTTCCATTCTCTCTTTCTCTCTTTTCGCTTTCTTTCTTATTCTTAAGTTTTTGGACCCTGACTTGGCAAAATTACCAACCAGTCACTCAGAACCGTTCTACTAGAGAACTATATAGTAAAACCGCAAAATATCGATCTGTTTTCCTCTGCCTTAGATCACCAGGGCCGATATATCGGCCACAGAGGTCCAAAGGATTAAATAGATTTTTAATGTTTTTTTTTTTTTCAAATTTTAGCACTTTCTCTTAGCTTTTACGAACAATTACCTTAGGTCACCAGGGCCGATATATCGGCCACCGAGGTCCAAAGGATTAAATAGATTTTTAATGTTTTTTGTTTTTTTTCAAATTTTAGAACTTTCTCTTCTTAGCTTTTACGGACAATTACACGTTCTCTGACACACAGACGCAGAAACATACTTACATATACAGACACAATACACTTACATATTCTTAACCGTACGCATATACGTATATGCACACAGTCAGTGCAGACTAATATTGTTCTTTTTTGTCTTTTTTCCGCCTTTATTCTATCAACAAATCAAATCACATACTTCCTGTCTGTCAGTGGGATTGATTGTATTTAGTGTCCGGTCGGCGTTACATATTGTAGCGTAAGCACTAGCAGTAGTCAGTCCAGTCAGTCAGTCCTCTCGTTTGTATTTCTGGGAAATATTGAGTGTTGTTGAGATATTAAGTAAATAGCAGAAAGGGAAAGAAAAACGCCCGAAAAGAATCAGAGAAATAAATCAGGACAAGAAGACGAGAGAGAATAAGAGTAAGAGAGAAAGAGAGAGAAAGCGTGATAAGGAAGGAGAGAGAGAGAGACAGACAGACACAGAGATAGAGACAGAGAGAGAGAGAGGGAAAGAGGAAAGGCAGAGAGACAGACAGACAGACAGAGAGAGACAGAGAGAGAGGGAGACAGAGAGAGAGGGAAAAAGGAAAGGCAGAGAGAGAAAGAGAGAGACAGAGAGAGAGACTAATAGTGAGTGAGTAAGGAGAGCCAGTGAAAGAGTGAGGAGAAAGGAGGAGATTCCATAAGAATTTCATTTAATGGACTAAAAGGGCAGTCAGTAGTTTATATTTGTGATTATTCAACAATTGATAATTAAGTTAAAGCTAACACCGTAACGGACCCTTTCACGCAGTGAGTGTGAGTGAGAGAGTGAGTGACCCCACCAGCAACGGAAGCGTGTTTTCTTATCAAAAATATCTAATTAATAACTGATTAATCACTTCTAATGGGACTGACGAGCCGGTCGTCCTTCTGCCCCACTACTGCCGCCGCCCTCATGGCAAACTTGGCCATATTTCTATGTCTTTTTATTTCTACCTGCATTTCACAACATCTGCACCCGCCCGTCGTTCCATCGACCCCGGCGGCCGCACCGACATCACCGCCGCCACCCACACCGACCGAGTTGAAGATCGAAGTGGTTTCCCGACCCCCGAAATGCCAGAGGCTCAGCCAAAAAACGGATCTTTTGACGATACACTACAGCGGGAAATTGGCCGCCACCAACCAAGAATTTGACAACAGGTGAGTTCGAAACAGACGCGCCTCTCTCCTCTCGTCTGGCGGGGGGGGGGGTCCTCTTGTCCGGGTGCCGCCTCCCTCGGGAGAGACGACACACACACGCACGCAATAATATAGGTACATGTGCAAAGAAGACACATACAGGGCTGTGCTTAGGCCCGCACCCCCGCTAACCCCGCAATTGTGGGGAGGGGGGTCACATGCTCCCTAAGGGCCACAAAGCTCCTTGGCTTCACAGATCTCTAGTAATTAAAAAAAAATTACCAAATTAATTATTTGAATTAACTAAAAAATAATTATCACACTTGAAATATACACTTATCAATGTCTCTTTTTGTATCTCTCTTTATATCGATATATATGTTTGTATATGTATGTATATATGTTCTTTAATCGGATGTTCCTTTATATTGGGGGTGGGAATTTACTCTTTTAGAGGAAGGGAGGCCGCAAAACCCATTCTGCGACTGGGCCGCTAGGTGGCTAAGCCCGGCACACCACGGCACTGGACACACACACAAAGACGCAGCGGACATACACACAGACAGTAGACACTACTAACACAGTCACAGTCACACACAGATATACAGTGTAATCCGGATAAAAACA
>JAUZSX010342831.1:0-23434 GCA_034780655.1 Idiosepius hallami
TTAATAAATAAATCACGCTCTATAAAGCTATGTATTTTATTTATATTTATTTTTGGTACCCCGATATTTAATGAGGGTAACCTATGTTTTGAGGCATGTTCACAAATTCACAAATTGAATAATGTTTACCCCGGAAAAAATCTGTTTTGCGTCCCTCGGGGACTTTTAGAGCTAGGGGTACCACGCACGCGCAGCTTGTTGTTACTTATGATTTTTATATATTTCTTTTACATATCTTTATTTTTATTGTAAAATTTTACTTCATTTTCATTTGTTTGTTAAATTTTTAAGTCACACCACTTATTATTCTTACCAGTGTAAACTAGGTTATTGTTGGATGATCAATAAAAAAGAAAATACATCTTATCTCTCTTGTTGGTTGCACTCATTTTTATATTGTTCTTCAGAGCCAATTCAGTCGCGATGTGCTGTTTTACGTTATTCTCGGCTGACAGACGCTCAGGTTCTTGCCAGACTTCTTGAAATTTGTAAATCAGAAAATGTCAGCTACACTGATGATGGCTTAGAGGCCATTATATTCACTGCACAAGGTGATATGCGGCAGGTTGGTTTGGGTTTCAATTTTATTTATTTTTATTTTTGTCTATGATTATTTGATGATATTTCTTATTGCCAAATATTTCTTTCAAAATTTCTCTGTTATTTTTTTTCTAGGGTTTAAATAATCTACAATCCACATTTCAAGGATTTGGACATGTTAGCAGTGAAAATGTTTTCAAGGTTAGTAAATTTTTTTTTTTTGTACTTTTGTTTAAATAATGTAATCCATTGTACATAAAGAATTCCTGTGTTTTTAATCTTTTTATTTTATTTTATTTATCTATAATTATAAAAGAAAAAAAAGAATCTGTCATTGTTTTTTAGATTAATTAAATGTACTTTTTTTTTTAAGGTTTGTGATGAGCCACATCCTTTGTTAATCAAGGACATGTTGCAACATTGCATCAACCAAAATATCGATCAGGCTTACAAAGTGATTTCCCATCTTTGGAACATGGGTTATGCATCTGAAGATATCATTGGTATTGTTTTTCGTGTTTGTAAGTCTCACACTATGCCTGAGTATCTGAAACTGGAATTTATAAAGGTAAATAATGAGAAATGATTAAATATTTCTTTATGAAAAATTTTTTGTTATTTACTGCTTAACACTTGATGAAGGATTCTGTTTGTTTTTGTGAGACCAGCAAGTATAGGTTTGTTGTTTTTTGAATTTAAAAAAAAAATAAACCAATCCTTTTGAATAATTTCACTTTTGTATATATTTGTGTATTTGGTGATGTTTTGTGAAATGTTGACTCTGCTCTGCCATTTTGTTGATTTGCTAGGTATACATTAATCCACAGTAATCCATAATCCTTGAAATTATCTGGATCAGAACATGTAGCATTTCATAAGAATAAAAAAAGATAAAAAATGAAACCAAAGAAATATATCATTAAAATATATTGCTTTTAACTTGCTCTTTTTTCCTTAAAGTTATTGTCAATTAATCATTGAAACAGACATTATATTTAAAGAGGGAATTCTGGCTTTTATCTCTTTCTCTACATTCAGTTGCTTTATTATTATTATTTTTTAATGCAAACATTGAATTTAAAATTCTTGTTTAAATGTTAAAACGAAAATAATTAAAAATATTTACGAAGAACAAAATTTAAAAAAATAAATAATAAGGTTCTTTTTTAAAATATTTTCAAAAACACAAGAGTCAGATTTTTTTATGCATTATATTTAAAAAAAAATAATGTAAAACTGCATAAATAAATGGATTCCATTTTAAAACAATATTTCCACAAATGTCTCAGCAAAAAAAAAAAAGAAATTCTGTGCAAGAAAAAGCTATGAGACAGACTAACTTCTCTAGAATCTAGTCAACTTATACACAGCTCATACCTAAAATGCAGCGACGGTTGAGCATTGGTAAAAGCTCGGGCTCTGGAATAGTATTGTGCGAGTTCAAATCCCAGTCAAAACCATAACTTTCACTTTAGCAGCCTCTGGCAGATGGGGCTCGTTAGCTTGGAAGAGCAGCTCATCTAGGTGAAGGGTAACACCGAATATAAATAGTCTGGGTAAGAGCACGTAAAAATGGCCGTGTGCCAAACTTGAGGGTGCTCACCAAGTAAATATAAAACCTAAAATGACACAATTTTGGGTCTTAAAATCCACATAGCAGGAAATATGGCAGATTTTTACCCTTCCCTAAATTGAAACCAGTTTTATGCGAAATAACTATTGTTGACTGGTTTTGTTTTGTATTTATTATCAAAACAAAACAAATTAAAAACAGACGAAAAAAAAATTATTCAAATTTTAAAATGATAGTGTGAAAAAAATATTTTTAAAAAAACTACTAAAATTTCTGAAATTCACGTGAACTAAAATTTACTCTTGGTAAAAATTTAAAACCAATTTTTTAAATACTGTTAAAAAAAAAAATTATGAAAACAACTATTGAATTAATCATGTCAGTCAAAGGGAAATAATTCAGAGTTGTCAACAAAAAGTATGGAAACCTTACATCCCTCCTTCCTCGTTTTAGCACCTCACTCTTCCTACTTCTCTATCACTTATGGTTCTTTATTCGCCCAATTTTTTTAACATTTTCAATGTAAAATAAACAGCTTATCATTTAAAATAAAATAATATTTTTAAAAAGAAATACTTGCTTAATGTCTTGTTATATGTTTTCTAATCAATATCCTGAGTTACTAAAAAAACATTTTCAAATATTTATCTTCGCCCGGCACCAAAGACTTGCCAATATTTTTTTTTCAAAAACACTTTGTGTTTGAAAATGAATTATTTTTTCTTAATTTTCAAAAACGCTTCTCTGGTATTTATTACTTGTTTACTTTTTATTGGTCACCCAATTTATCAGAGAGGGACCATTGTTTTCAGTGGCATGTATCTGTTTGTTCGGAAGATTGCCGGAAAACCGTCCATTACTTTTTTCTAAAATTTTGCCTCAACTTGTATTTTTATATCTAGTTGTGCATAGTAAAAAAAAGAATTTATCACCATAATTCTCATTGTGACCCCAGGGGCCTTAAATGGGTCAAAAACACCCCAAAATAGCCAAAAATGACACTTTTTGCTTATAACTTTTGATCCATCCATTAGATTTTTCTGAAACTTGATCAAAATGTGGAGGGAATTGTCCCAAATGTAAATTTGTTATCTCTGAACGTGACAAAATTCTGGTTTACGTCCCCTGGAGCTTTTTGGGGGGCTAAAAATACCCCTTTTGGAGGCTATTTAAAGTTTCTGTCCAAAATATTTTTTTATGCTCCATTTGTATGCATGCTTCAATTGGTCAAAAACGTTTCTTCATATGTTCTCAGTGTTTAAAAAAAATTTTTTTTAAGCAAGAATCACCACTTTTAAAATGTGGAAATGATTTATACGGTCAAGTTGCATTGGAGACACTGTTAAGCAACGTCAAGCCTGGCCAGTAGTTCGACCATTTAAGAATACCAGTATTCAAAGTTCAATTTCATATTTTCTTCTGGAAATATAGCACCTACTTGATCTAGCCACACGCATGGTCGTAAATTCAAAACCAGATGTAGAACCTGTTCAAACGCGATGATTAGAATTTTAATAGTATATTAGATATAGTAGTGGCTATGTCTGGGACATTATATATTTTTGTTTGTTTTTTGTTTTGTTTTTTCAACAAAATCTATATAAGAAACCATACATTAAAAATTCATGAGGCTCAAAAACACAAAGTTAAAATTTGTAAAGTTGTAAAAAATTCACTTTCAGTTGTTTTTTTTGTCTCATAATTTTTACTACTTAAATTTTAATCTAAAACTTTAACCACTCATAACTTTATCTCACATGGTTTGCAGCGACCTGAAAATTACAACTATAGACATATAAAAGTCAGATTGTCGTGTTTCATTGTGTTCTATATCCGGTTTCAAATTTCCAGTTTTATGAACACTACACGTGATTAGATTG
The DNA here is from genome assembly GCA_034780655.1 of Idiosepius hallami. NCBI lineage: Eukaryota > Metazoa > Mollusca > Cephalopoda > Idiosepiidae > Idiosepius > Idiosepius hallami. Next base: position 3,994 of record JAUZSX010342831.1, read on the forward strand.
AGCAGAAAAAACTGAACTGTAAACACTGGTATTCTTAAATGGTCACCCATCTATCTACTGACCAGATTCAACGTTGCTTAACTTTAGTAATATGACTGAAACTGGTGTCTCCTACACAACTTGACCGTATAAATAAATTTTACAATATAGAGGTGGAGATTGTTGCTTGAAAAATTTTTTTTAAAACACAGAAGATACGAAGAAGCATTTTTGAATTAAAAATTAATAACTGAGAAGCGTTTTTTTAATAATAAAAATTGAAAAAAAAAATGTTTTTTTCTTTAACAAGTCTTGTTTAAATAATAAAAATAATTAATAACAAATTAAATGTAACTTCTCTATTAAACAAAAAAAGAATCAGAAAAAAAACAGTCTGTTTATTCTTTGAGCTCTTCAGAAAAAACTATAATAGTTTTATAAAAAATGATTCAGACCACTAAAACTTGCATATGTATGGTGCAGTCTTTCTATTTAATAGGCTTTGTTAACTACCTTAAAAAAAGCATTAGGAATTAATTTAGTATAAAAAAGCTTCAGAAATGAATTTAGTAAAAAAAATCATTAAAATTAAATTTAGCATGAAATAAGATTAGAAATGAATTTATTATAGTATAGAATTTAGTATGAAATAACAATTGAGTGTCTTCCTACAAAATAGGCTTTCCTAATTATCTTTGTGGCAAGTTCCCAGCACCTGGCAAAGCTGGGCAATACATTTTTTTTTTAAATATGAAGACAGGGTATAATTCATGAAGGTTTGATCTAAATTCAAAATAATAATGTTGAAAAAGTATGTCTCAGACGTTGAGCTATTATTGAAGATTTTAAAAAATCCTTGAGACTCTGAAGTTCTGATGTTGTATTAAATATATTTCAATTAGTCTTTACAAAAAAATGTTATATGTACACATTTCTTTTATTCTCTAAAAGATGGACTGTTTTTAAACCCCAAAAACTTCGACTCTGAATCTTGAACTTGAAACAATAAAGTTTTTCTTTTTGTTTTCCATAATTTGATTTCAAACACAGAATTTAAATGTTTAGGAAAAAAAAAATAAAAATGAAAAATGGGGAAGGCCAGTAATGTAGTGGATAAATTCTAAGATTTTGAGATTTATCACCTTCACCCTCTGGTTAATAACCTTTGCAAATATATGATTCCTTCTAATTATACGTTAACTAGTTTTACTTAAAGAATCTAGATTACACTAAAAGAATTCAAATTAAAAAAAAAAAAAAGATATCGATTTACTTTCTATTTTTCTATGTAAAAAATAAAATCCTTAGGGAAAGTTTACTTAAACTTGACTTTTTCTTTTCAGGAAATTGGTTACACACATATGCGAGTGGCCCAAGGAGTTACTACTCTTCTACAGATGTCAGCATTGTTGGCTAGACTCTGTAATATTTCAAATGATTCAAATAAAATGAAATAAAATAAGGTTTTCTTTTTTTCAAAACAAGTTTTCATATTAATGTTACAATTCAAAACTGCAGAAATTAAAATTTGTATTTTGCAAAATAAAAAACTTTCAATTTAACAGTTGTTTCTTATTTTTAAACTGAAATTATTTTTATTTCTGTAGAGTAGACTCTGTAGTTTTCTCGGAGTAGAGACCAACTTGTGTTCTGGCACTTAGTGGGTTGGGTTCCAGAGAGAGAGAGAGAGACGGTGTTGATAGTCTTCGTACAGATCCAAGACTGGTCTAAACTGGAGTCTCGTACCAGTTTATATGGAGGAAGGGAGATAACTCTTAGGGTACTTCTGGTCATGTACCCAGCACCTCTACAATTTCAAAATAAGAAAATCTTAATTTAATGAGATTACATTTTTTTTTTTTGTTAACAGAATTAATATACAGATTGGTTCTTAAATGGAATCAATTATTTATTAGATTAATATAAGTAATTTGTAGAATTTTTTCTAAGATTAGATAAATTTATTTACAAGTATATATAAGTATTCCAAACTTTGAATAGAAAAATATTATTTAGATTTTTAAAAATGGTATGCAACAGAATGTTTGTATTCATAAGAATAATTTATCATTTTAATAAAATCCTTTCTTCTTTTTATAAATTATGACTTTGACAAAGAGATTTTATGGTTAAGCATTTGAAATAAGAATAAGATTATCTCTTTGTTATTTAAACTAATATTTCAAAATTACATAGAAATAAATTAAATTCTAAATAGTGTTGGTAATCACAATTTTTACATTAGATATTTGATTGAATTATTTATCCTTCTGGCTGTAAATCAAAGAAATAATAATGTTTTTTAATTATTTTTTTTTAATTAAGCATCAGATGTTACTTCATGTTATCAATTTTCTTCATAACACTATTTTCCTACAGGACAATTTAGAATATGGCTTCTATGCATAGGCTTTACATAGTTTAACTTTTTACTGCTTTAAGCAAACTATTAGAGATGCCATGATTTCACATCAAACCTACAAATGTTGCAAGTACAGCTTTAATATCAGCCGCTTGATGACATTTGATATTTTCAAATATGAAAGCCTTTGATAAACTCTGACTTCAAGCAGCTTAGCAATGTTTAAAGAATTCATAATTTCAATTATAAATTTCTTTACATTTTCTTATGAGGATATTAAGTGCAGATATTTATTGATAAAGGTAGATTCTTTTTTTTATAGATTTTCTCCATTCTTGTTGCTCTTATTTTTTATTACAATTTGATACTAATTAGTTGCCTTAAAAAATAAAATCTAAACCTTAGACTTTGGAATAGTAATACACAAGTTTAACTTATTTAATTTATTACATCTACTTCTGGACGAATACCCTTGGGAAAATTTTCACTAGCTTTTGTATAATACAACTTTCAGTGTCATAAGATTAAGAGGAAGGTTAAACACTAATAAAACCAATGTAGAAATTAGAAAAAATGTGAAGAAAAAAAAAATGACAAAGAGTCCAATGTCAAAATTAATTTGAAAAACAAGAAAAATATAACTGTTTATTCATGGAGTTTAGGAATTGCAAATAAGGTTTGAGTATTTGTTTAAAGTGAATCATGACCACAAAACTATTCAGCCTTCCAAGAAAAAATGAAAGCAAGAAACCTGGTGCTTAGTCTTATAAAAAATACACATTTTTTTATGGATTTACTTAGAAAAAAAACATAGATTTATGAAATCATACAAAACAAAAAAAAATTAGAAGCAACACAAATAATAGTAAGCTGTATATCAAAGGAAATACAAAGGGTAATAAATTAGCAAAGATAGCAGCATAGAAACCACCAACATCAAAATGCTAAATACCATCTTAAAAGATAAATAACAATATAAACAGTTAACAAAACAACAAACTATATGACAACCAACAACAAAATACTGAACCACTACCTAAAACTAACAGCAAAAATTAAAAAATTTTTTTTTTTTTTTTGCTGAAAAACCAACTCTGCTTAAAGGTCTGAATGAAATATTCTTTTTCCTTGAAACAAATTTATACAATGACTTTATATTGGCAGACATGCAATAAACACCCATTCTTCTGAATAATTCTGTAATAATCACCCGATTGAATTGCATTCTTAAAATTTGAGTAACTCATAAATTTTGAGAGAGTGGGTTTGGAAATATCACACGACTCCCTAGTGCTGTTAAAAAGACTCCGCCCCAGCAGCACGTTGAGATTTGAATATACACATTGGGGATTTTGAAAGAAAAGCTATTTTCTCTTTTTCATCCTCTTGATGGCTGACTTCAAAACGCTCGTTATGGCTTAGCTCTGATAAAAGCAAGGAACAGATTCAGTTAGGGCTTAAAATTTATTTAGTTTTTTAAGTGTTGGATTTTTTTGGTATTCTGAACTTGTATTTTCTTTCTTAGTATTGTGTATGTTTGTTCAGATTGGACAAATCCATTTTTATACTGAAATAATCTAATGCCAAAAAATCGATGGACAGAATACAAATAACATTAATTAAAGCCAAACTTCCATAAATCTCACTCCTGCTAATATTCTGTTATAATCCACTTGGATTTTTATTCACCAATTTTAGACATTGATATTCTTGTATAATTTACAATTTTGGATTGCTGTTGAACTTTGATATTTTGGATTTATCTGATTCTATATTTAATCTTGGATTTATCTGATCCCACTTTTACCAGGAATAATAGTACAAGATTTTACTTAAGTTTTAAGAATTTTACAACAAAGTCTTGGGTTGTCCACTTTTTACAAAGTCCAGACTAAGAAGAATATCAAATTTGTGAAGCGAGACAGACTATTTTCATAAAGCAGAGAGTTAGGGTTATGGCTCTATGGACAATGGTTTTAATGTGTCTCTGGCACATAAAAAAGTTACAATTCATATATATTCACTGTGACGTTTTTATGTGCCAAAGTGTGTGTGTGTGTGTGTGTATATATATATATATATATATAAATAACCACACGAGAATATTTTTCTTAGTACAACTTTACTAAAGGTATTTTATAACAATTTAGGTATAGATTTTTTTTCTGTACTTATACATTTTTCTCATGTAATTCTTTGGCTACCTCTTCAACAGATGTTTTAACCAAACACATGATCATACTGGACAGTAATACAATAATCCTTATTCATTCTAATTAATTTTTTTTTTCTCTTCTGGTTGAATGTTCAAAAAATTCTAATCTTGTTTAAGTGTGTGCAACAAAGTTCTATTTTGTATTCCAACAAAACTGTCACAAGAAGAGATTAAGACACAGGCTGAATATAAACCTGAGGTCTGTTGTTCATGTAACCTGTGACAATCACTTGCACCGGTTGTGTGTTAACAGCAGTTCCAAAAAGTGTGGATGGTGCTACACAAACCTTCGCCACTCTAAACAAATCCCTGTGTGGTAGTCTGACAACCATACGTGATTTGATGACCCTCATATGTCGAAATCGACGGGAGAGTCCATCAAACAATGAAAATAAATATGGTGAAACTATTTTTCCAACATAATCATCCAGTTCTGTCATCATACACTTTAGCCCTGTGTATTTCCCTAACATAAAAACTATTTGACTGATATCTCAGCTAGTTGCTCATAACACTTAGACTTTATTGTCACTTTTAAATTTCATGCATCTTATGAATGCTTTCAAGAGAGCAAACTTTTTCAGGAACTCTTCACCATCCTTCTCATAGCAGGAGAGACACTGCTGAAACAACTTGACCCGTCTCTGTGCTCTGCAATAAGTACTTTTTGGAACCCACTGGTAGTTGACATTTGAGTAGCTAAGGTCATCATGGACAATTTTGTGTTCTGTCCTATCAAATGAGACCAAAGCCCTTGCAATGTCATCCACTGCAAAACTGAATAAAGTGTTTGATTAATTTGATCACCTCGGGAATCTTCTGTAGGCTTCTCTCCATCCTTAATACTGCTCTGTCATTCTTTGAACAATTTAGCCTACTTGTAGACATTTCTTTTTGACTAAATATAGCACCCACCATACACAGTTGATATTGTCATATGAATTTTTAACTGGTTTGTACCCTTCAGCAACCAGAACTTAATAATTGACCACTGTTCAATACTGGAGCATACTTCTTGGCTATCTTTATTAATTGCCAAAACCAAGGCTTTTTTAATCTGGAAAAGAAATTAAATCCATGTTAAAAAGTACAAGTAAAACAAAAAAGCTTTTATCTGTATTAGAAATCCTTAAATCGAAAAATTCACCTTATTAATTGATTGACCCTCATATTTATCACAAAGAGAATAAGAAGCTTTGTTGCATCTCATTTTTTGGAAAATATGTGTAGGTAACAACATGCTCAAAAATGTGTGCATATTTCAATAAATGAGAGAGAAGCAGGAAATAGACGTTAGTAATAATGCACAACTTAAGTGATTTGGCAAATTTAAAAAGACATAAAGGCCAAAATGTCTATTATTTTAGATTTGTTCTTCTGTAATCCACAATAGAGTGGAAAGTAAAAATTGGCAAATGAAATTCCAATACTAAACATCATACTATTTTCCCTTGTTGTGCCTTTTTCAACTTAAGGCATGACCAAACTTTTGGAACACCGTCCGGGCCAAAAATATTTTCTCTGAAAAAAAAAAAATTTTTTTTTTTCATGAATTTAAAATATGATATTTCGGAAATTAAGATAAATAAAAAAAACTTTAGTTTTAAAATTATTTAATGAAATTGAAACAATTTTTAACGCCATTTTTTCAGTGAACTTAAAAACGATAATTTCGGAAATATAAAACAATTAAAGGTACAATTGGAGTTTAAAGATTTGCGTTAAAAATTTGTTCACCAAGATTACTACTAATACTGCACCCACGTGTGTATTCTTTTGTTTATATTTTCAATTTTCGCGATATTTTCGGAATTTCTCATTTATACAAACATTATTTTTTTTACTTAATTTAACTTTTTTTTTTGCAGACGCTTGGGGAGCGTGTATTATTTCAAAACACATTTTCAACACGAATCTCTAAACTCCACTTGTACCAAATTAAATTATTTAAAAGCTTAGTTTGAGAAAAAAAAAGTTTGAGAGAGAACAAATTTGAGAGAAATGTCTAAAGTTGTTTTGAAAAAGACACAAACAACGCAATCTTACCCAGAAATGATTTGTCATGAATTGATATTTATTATAAAACAAGCTTTGACCCTTTTAACCCTAATATATATTAGCCCTGAAAACATAAGGCTAAAAAGACACATCAATATTTTGACTTTGATATGTTCCTCTAATATAATGGCTGACTGAGTGACTACTTGGTAATTTTGATAAGTCGGGGCGGGGTTGGGTTCAATGGAATGGATTAATGAAACCATCATTGACGGACATGAACATTGTCGCATTCCGAATTGTAATTGGTTAGATTTTGAGGAACAAAGAATAGTAATAAAAAAATCAGCAACATCGAATTTGATAATTTAATTAAAAAATGATTTAAATTTCACTTTCTTTTGAGTTACAGAAAAACTTAGCAGTTCGGGTATCATTTTAAATTACGCCAAGAAGCCCAGAACGGACTTAAAGCTATTAATGTGTAAAAAGTATTCTCGTGTTATTTTCATGAAGCAAGTCATTTTTTAGCTGCTACTTTGGTGAGAAAAAAAGAGAGTTTCGATAGTTCGAAAACACAGTATTTTCATTTGAAACCTTCTGGTGCATTCTAATCAGAAATTGAAAAAGAATAAGTCAATAAAATAGCTAATATCAAGCAATTTCTATAAGTTATTAAGCGTTACCGGCCCTTAGTAAAAAAGAAGAAAAACTATAAATGAAGGTGGCGTGAGTGTGCTAATGCGCATGCCCAAAGCCCTTGTCGGTCTTTTTTAATCAAGCTGCCGAGAGCTTGAGATCGTTGGAAATTCTCTAACCAGATTAATCCACTACAATCCGAGAAAATGATCATTTATAAGGATATCTTAACAGGTAAGGTTAAATCTATGAATCTTAAATGATTACTTTGTCATTTTAAATTCGTTCTTGTATTAGTATTATTATTATATTTTTTTTGTAGGTGATGAGCTCTTCAGCGATTCATACCCCATAAAACTGATTGACGATTGTTATTACGAAATTGATGGAAAGGTATGTATCATTTATTTTTAAATTTGTTTTTCCATAGTTGATTTACTGTTATGTTATTTGTTATCTCTTTATAAATGTTTATTGCGTAGGCGTTAATTGATCTATCTTAACAAACTTACGCTACTCATTGTGATTACTTCGGCGATTTATTTACTATTAAAAAAAACAACAATTATTATTAAATAAATATTAAGTATGTGGCAAATTAAATATGCTATCCATTCGTTTTCTTATAATATTACAACGTGCCAATATTGTTGAGTTCGATTTTAAAATAATTTTCGTGCTTTAATATAACAAAAGATGAAGTGACAGGTCGTTCGTTCGTTAATGCGTCAGTGCGTCTGCGTCACCAGCAAATAATGGGCAGTATATTCATTTTTTTATCTCTTCAATCTACGTCCTTTTACATCTATTTTAATATTCTTTGTGTGAAAATACTTAGCTATATTTATTATAAGCTAAACCTAATAATCCTTTAGATCCTAAAGGACCAATCTGCCCTAGTGACGTAAGGCATATTCTTTTTCTTAATATGGCCCTGGCAGGCCCTGCAACGGCTCTCTGATGATTGACTAGTTGGTGATTTTGCTAAGCCAGGATCCAAAGGATTTATGGATATGGTCCATGTATTTGTATCGATTAGACTTTCAAATTATCTAAAATACTAAGAAAAAATGTTATTTTAGTGATTTATTATTATTATTATTATTATTGGTTTTTGTCCAGAAACTGCGAGAAACTCTCAAAGAAAGATTACTCACGTGCTCGATGAAATTCTTCTAGGAGTGCCCGAAAAATCGCCTGTTTTTTGTCACCACCATTTAATCTGATGAATTAAAACGAATGAAAATTATATTCTGTTGGTGCATCATCATCATCACAAAGAGGAAGGATGAATTAAAATTTTCATCTAAAAATTATATTTTTAGATTGTATTTTACATTTTGATTAAAACTTTTGAAATAGAAATATTGTCAATTTCGGATCTAAAAACAATGTCGACGTAAAGTTTTTGTTTCCCACATTTAAAAATATTTTCGAACCAAATTTTTGTACGGTTTGTAAAAAAAAAAATACTCTCGACACCAATAGCGACTGTCGGGAACAAAAAAAGGTAGATTTCTAGTTAATCCGTGAAATCACTCTAATACAAAAAAAATGTTTTTGTTATGGAATTTTCTAAACGGAGCTTACGAATCTATTAGAAATTAACCCTAGCTCTAACACCTACCGACTTGATCCTATAATGATTTATAACAAAACAAACTAATACATACCTCAGAACCCTTCTGTTTTGGAAAAAAAATAATTTCCGACGGAAAAGAAATACGACAGTGTGTTGTATGTATTGTACGGATTTATATTTTCAGTGTGATTTCACGCCAAAACTATAATAATTCCAAAAAACGTAATCATTGTTTAAGATTTAATTAGCAAACTTTACAAAATTGTTAAAATCAACGTTATATCAGAATGTAAATAAACACAAAAACAAAACCTGTTATTTCTTAACTTTATTTCAATTTTATTTGGGGAAGAAAAAAAAACTATCGAATACTTGTCTAATTTTTTAAAACTTTTTTTTAATTGAAAAACTTAAAATCGAAAATTATAAGCACAAATATAATGAAAACTTTTAACAAATGTGATTGAGAAAAAAAATGTGACAAGAATATTTTAATAAAGTATGTTGTGACACACCCTACTAATAACAGAAAAAAAAAAAAAAAAAGAAATAGTAAAATCAATTTTTTATGTGCACTCTAAGTTAGCAGTCGTATTAAATCGCAATTTTAAAAAAAAAAAAAAATAAATAAATAAAATAAAATTTTAACTATTAGACTCAATCTTTAAAATCTTAGTACTTTAAATATTTATTTTAAACCTTAATATTTTCCTATTGCTTGTTTTATTAAACAAGCAAAGAAATAAAAGGTTTAATAGAAAAATACTTTTTTTTTTTTTAAATAGCTCCTCTTTATAAACGAATTAAGAAATTCAACGAATTAGTCTGAATTTAAAATATATACACACACAGTTTCTTTAAAAAGTATTGAATACATTACATTTTTCTTCATCTCTACTTAGGGTTCAAGATTTTACCTGAAATTTGGTCTGTACATTCCTATTACCATTCCAACCAATATTTGGGGTACTTATTACAAAATCTATATTTAGAAATTTTTTTTTTTTTTCAGAAAAAAATATAAATTAACAAACTCAAAAGTATTGGATACATTTTTAAAGGATCATTTTTCTAAAATAATTTTAGATAACTTTTACTTTTTGGGTTTGTGTACATCTGCCTCAATGTCAACCAGTTCATTTACAATGATGCCTAAAATTAAAATGTTGTGAATAGATATTTGTCAAAATATCTTTGATAAGTACAAATAAGGAAAGGGATCCAATAATATCAATGGAACTGGATCTACCACCAAGACCAGTTAATCAAGATATCAAAAAAAAAAAGTTCCATTGCAAAAATCTACTGATTTGTTTGGATCTAATGGCAATTTTGTGTATCAAGACGACAGTGATCATTATAATACTGCCAAACTAACCAATGAATGGCTAAAAAAAATAACACAATTGACATTCTTATTCAGCTAGTCTCCAGACCCCAAATTAATTAAAAAGTTGTGGAAAATATTAAAGATCAATGTTCACAAAAAGAACCCACAAAATATTCAAGAACTAGAAGAGTTATGCAAAAAAAATATGGCACAAAATTCTTGCGAATCTTTGCAAAAAAAACATGTGCAACTATAAAACACTGGAATCTATTCAAAGTATAAAAAAAGCTTTGCAATCAAATATTAAATCAATGTATCCAATACTTTTGTGTTAATTTATATTTTTGCTTAAATATAATTTTTCTAAATTTGCATTTTGTAATTTGGAATACTAATAGGAATGTACTGACTAAATTTCATGTAAAGTTGTTTTGAGTTACAAAGAAAAATATAATGTACTGTCATTCTTCATTTTCATTAACTTAATGAATGATTGAGTAATGGTTTATTGATTTGTACATAGAGAAGCCAAACGTAATAAATTTATTTTTTATTCTTAAGGATAAAAGGCAATAACATTTAAAACTTTTGCAGTAATGGAAGAAAAACATTTCTAAAAGTTTATGAATATTTTGAATTATTTTAAGAAAATTAAGGATTCCTTAATTAAGAAAAAGATAAATGCAAATTTCTCATAATTCAAATTTTGTAGAATACTTTAATTTTTTGCTAAAAATTAGGGAATATTTCATAAATTTATACAAAAAAAATTAATATTAAATACTTTATAATAACAGATTAAACCCTTTTAATGTATACAAAAATTAAGCACAAATGCTTCATGGATTCTTATATTGAAATGATTCTATATTTTCAGATCCTCACTGAAAAGGGAGACGATTATTCCGCTGTGATAGGTGCCAATCCCTCAGCTGAAGATGGTGGTGAGGAAGCTGTAGAAACAAGTGAAAAGTCTGGTATTAATGTAATCCTTGCTCATAAATTGGTAGCAACCGGCTTCACAAAGAAAGAATTTCAAGTATATATCAAAGAATTTATGAAAAAGTAAGTAATTACTTATAAACGTTTTTTCTTTTATTAATTTTTTAAAAATGAAAATCATTAATCCTGTTGCATGTAACAAAGTGGATTACATAACCTGGGGACAGCAGGGGCCTTCTTCTACTTATGAATAATTCTGCTAGGAGGAGGAGTAGGGTGTAATTTATAAATTCTGTGCTTTTTAGTTCCTCTGATTTTAAACCAACAAGTTTGCGGAAAGATACAGCCCCATATGAAATGTTTGGTGCAAATAAGCCAGATGCAACATAAAAGTAATTTATCTGGTGAAACGCAGGAGGTGCCCAGCATGGAGACACACCATACACTTGTCTATGGATTCAAAGTAAGAAAAAAAATTAAACATGGGGAAAAAAAAAGACTCAGTGATCATGCCTGAACTTCCAGCAATAAATTTTAACATGAGAACCAAGATTAAAAGAACTATAAAATGTACAAGTGGTACCATCCAAAGGCATGTAACCTCTGTGACATTTTCTGTTTCAAATTAAAAATAAAATTAAAATCATTATTTATGGAAGAAAAATGTTTACTTGAAATAATGAAAGCAATCAAAAGTGAATTTATTTTCTTATACATAATGTAATTGATGTTTTAAAGGAGAACCTCCCCTTTAAATTGTCCGCCATTTTCTGTCAAAACTACCCAACAACACAGAATATCCTTGAACAACTTCATCACAAAGGATTCCATTCCCAAAACTTGTCACCTCAACTATCTTATAACTGATTATGCCACTCTCTATGCAGGGCAAGGGGAAAAACAATCTGCTTAAATACAAGCAAAACCTTTCCTTGACCCCCATGGTCTATTAATACTACACTCTTTTATTTCAGGCTTATTGCAAAAGTTAAAGAATCAGAACCTGACAGAGTTGATGCTTTAAAAGAGAAATTGCAGGCTAAAGTCAAAGATATTGTTACTAATTTTAAGGATTATGATTTTTATATTGGTAAGTCAAATAGATTTCTTTGCTTAAAATTTTTTTTATTAAATATGATACAAAACATTTTGTGCAAAACTTTGAAATACAGATATAGAAAGATGAATGGTCCTACTTTTTATTTAAGTTTATTTATTTACATTGTGTGTGTGTGTAGTTTAATAGGTAAATGCAATGAGGAAATTAATTATGATTTGATTAAATTGCTACTTCATGGTATGTAGTACATATATTCTACAAAATGTCTTGCTGACAACTTCTTCGAATTCTAGGTTTAAGTCCAGTGGTGTTGTTTTGTGACCTGTCTGATCAGGTTTGCTGATCTGTGGAAACCACAAACAACGTTATGCCATCAAATTTTGTGTTCACCTAAAGAAAACCAAACAAGAAGCTTATGAACTGTTAAGGCCTATGGGTATGGGAACAGATGAGTCAAGTAAATTTCTATCAGTGCTTTCAGATTTTCTGAAGGAAATAAACAGGTTTAGGATGAACCCAGATCTGGAGCACAGTGCAGACAAGAAGGAAAACATTGAAGAAGTGTAAATATGATAGAAAAATTAAAGAAAAACAGACTAGAATATGTTGCACTGATGATTTCTGGAAGAATGAAATAGATCTATAGGCAAATATCCAAATTATTTATTGATGCTAATTTCTAATGATGCTAATTAATACGGCTCATTTATAAATACTGTCGGAAATATAATTCCATTAATAATAAAATTTATTATATATATATATATATATATACACGCACACATTATAGAATTTTAACATTATTTATTCATTCCGAAGATATAGGATCAACATTATTGTACCATATTTAACACCCTTATTAGAAATACGCCTGTTAATGTTATAAAACTGTTTAATACAATAACCTAGCACACTTTTTTTTTTTTTTTTTTTTTTTTTTTAATCAAAGGTGAATCCTTTAACCCAGAAGGATGTGTGGTACTTTTAAATTACAGAGAAGATGGTTCTACACCATTCTTCACAGTTTTTAAAGATGCTGTTGTAGGAGAAAAATATGTAAGTTTTTTTGTTTTTGTTCTTTCATGTAAAGTTTAGTTTTATGGCTTTGTATCTTAGAATTTTCTCTATACTGGTTCGCAGAAAATTAATAAAACTGGGATATTTAAAATCCAGGGAGAAAAAAAGGATTTTCTCTTCCAACACCACTATATTTCAGTGGGTGCAGAGTATAGCTAAGGGTTCCCTGAACTATGCGTACACAAACCATTGGGTGATGAAAGTTTGTATCTCTTTCCCTCAGTTTTAATCCTTTGGACCTTTTGAGGCTGACTGATATATCGGCCCTGACAACTTTAGGCGAAAGAAGACACACTAATATTTAATATGCTCCTCTAATATAACCACTCTTACAGTAACTATTTGGTAATTTTGATAAGCTGGGGTTCTAAGTATTAAACTATAAAATTTAATTGGACATTTACTTATAACTGTTTAGTTTTTATACAGGTGTACTTTTTTTTTTTTTTAACTGCTAAATTTTTATAAATGAACAATAAGATTAAATTGGAAGAATAGTTAAAAATAATACAATAAATAGTATTCTCTAAAATACATCCAAAAATTAGTATAATATCAACATTTTTGAAATTTACCCTATATAAAGTTAGTAGACCATGGGTGAACCCATTATTTTGAAACTCACTGTATATATAAATGTAGAAAAAGTTAGGGAATAGCTTGTTTTCAGATTGTAACTATTTTTAAACGATTTTTAAAAATCTGTTTAACTTTATTTAATTTTTTTTTCTCTCTTCAGTAACCCCACAAATTGGTATCCTGAAATGATCAGAGCAGCTTTTAAAATTCAATTTTTTGATCTGGTGGATTTAAGAATATTCACTTAGCTTTAATTGACTGACTCATTTTGGGTTAGCAATGAAAAAATGCTTTTGCATTAAAAAAAAAAAAAACAAAACAAAATGTTTTTGTGTTATTTTTTTTAAAATCTTTGACAGAAATTATTTCTCTACATAGCCACCATCTTTCTTCGTTGACTTTTGATGGTGATGAATAAGGCAGTTCATTTTCGTGGCTAGAGTACGCTCATAGCGAAGTTGGAGCATTGGTAAAAGTTTGGGCTTTGGAATCAGTACGAGAGTTCAAATCCCAGTCAAAACCAATGCATTCACCTTAAAAATTTGCCAAACTTGGTTGGTGCTACTCACCAAGTAAATATTATATCTGTCACCACTCTGAAATTACTCCTTTAGCTGTGCAATTGCATTGACTTCGTAAATGGTCAACAGGCACCAGTGAATTTTTTTTTTTATACCTTGTATGGAGGGATTTAATAACTTCTCTGCTCCTGTCATATGCCCATGAAACATGTTGCTTAGTCTCACACTGACAATATCTACCACAGATAACACGTTCAGGTCATGAATGGGTAAGTTCTGTCAATATAACAATGCAATTTGCAATCCTCATTCCATTCGGGTGGAATGATTAAAAAAAAAAAAAAAAAATCTTGAAACAATTCTTGTAAATAAGCTGATTTGAAATCCTGACTTAAATGAAAATGAAAAATTATCTGAAGTAGACAAACTTATTCTTTCTCTTCACCGGTCCTTATTTATAAACTTTGTACCTATGCCAGAAACTTGAATGAACTACTCTGTTAGAAAAATTCCAGGCCATCCAAAAGAATCCAGATTTTCTTTCTAAAGGCCCTATGCTTTTAATAAGACCAAGTTTCCAAGAGTTGAAGTACTTGTTATGCTTTAGAAGTGTTTGAATATTTTATCCCACATAAAGAATTTGGCTGACCAACCTTCTAGTTATGGCTTATTAAGTGGGCGAAGTAGTTTGTCTACATGAAAATAACAGGATATTAACCCTTTCATGAACTTGAAAATATGGAAAATGTCTTGACAATAGTATTCTTTGTCATGAAAAAATGGTTTAAATATTAGAAATAAAATTGTGATAGATACTATTACAATAAAATATCAAACTAATACCAATAAAATATGAAAATATCAATTTTGAAATTTCCAATGTATTACTATGATGTCCCTTAATCGATAAAATTATTAACTATGCAATAAGTTTCCTTTGGGGGGGGGGATTTAGACCCCCTCCCCCTCATGACTTCAAAATGAAAAGAATTCCTTTCTTAAAAATGATCTAAGTTAAGATTTCTAGAAATAGATTTGCATTAATGAATTTTGAATTAAAAATGCCTGAATTTTAATATTAAATATTATTTGAGAGCAGTTAATGTGAGGAATGTTGAATGGCAAAACAAAAAAATAACTTGTATCATTGGCCAATGTCTGAAGGCATGATGAAATGTCAATGAGAATTGCTTTTGTGGACAAATGTAAATACTTGACAGAAGAATGGTTTTGTGACAGTTTCCTATCTCCCAGTTTTACTGTAGAGAGCACACTTTTGAATAAGCTTTAATAAAGCTACATCAACAATCCTATTATGAAGTCTGTCAATAACTATATTTGATATGCAAGATTTCAGCTCTAAGAGAAAACCCAAGCTTATTGGAGAAATGTGAGCAATGTGTAAAATGTTGAATTGACACAAATTCTAGTGAAATTCCTTCAATGTTTTGAGATTTTATCATGAATTAAACTTTTCTTAATTCTACACAAGGAGGGACGAAAAAAAAGTTATTTGTACTGAATATTAAGTTCAATTAAAAAAAATCAAGTTAGTGAGACTCTTCTTAACTGAGTGTTACTCTTAAAGTGGTTTAAGAATATACTAGAATTCCACGGATTTCATCATTGATAGAAAGACAATATTAAAGTGTACACATACTAAGTAATAATTAACAATGGCTGAAAATAAACATTTGCTGGTAGCTGATCAATACTGAAAACTCCTTATGCCAAACTTGGTGCTATATTTATACACACATATCTGTTTTGAAAAGTGACTATTTAAGGACCAAGGTGTATTCCAAGCAACGGTGGCATAAATATCAGTTTTCTAGCAAAAATGCACAATGACTGACATACATTAGCAATGACCAGCTAATAATGCCAATATAACCATATAAGGAAAAATTGAAGGATTGCAATAAAAACACCCACGTTTTAAATTCTGGTCAGAGGAGAAAATAAGGCTGAAAGCGATAAATTGCTTAGTGGATATTATTAGCCCTGAGAGAACATCTTTTATTGACCCTCCTCCCCCCCAAAAAAAATATATTGGAATAATTAAAAGTTCACTCTTTAGAACAGATGTTATGTTTGCAGTCTTTTTTACCCTTTCCATAAAAATAATGTGAGAGAAAATACAGCGTTTCATTCTATTTTAGTAATTAAAAAAATTCGATTTTCAAAGAAAAGATAATTCAATAAATTTTATTTTTTTTTTATTATTATTCAATTATAAATTTATTAAATCAAAACCAAAAGATTTTTAATTGAAAGTTAAAAAAAAAAAAAAAATATGGAAGGAATTAAAAATTCCAATTTTTTGTTTAAAATGTAACAAAACCATTTTTGTTTCGTTATTTTAAAAGGGTAAATGTTTCGTTTTGGGCCCATTTGCCGGTGATAATGTCAAATGTGGTTCCTTGGAAAAATTGCACCGGGTCGAAAAAAGAACAAAACCATTGTAACGAAATAACTTTTTATTAACATTAAAGAAAAGAACGACTTCAAAAACAAAATGAAATAATTAAAATTGAAACCAATGTACTGAAATTAAAATAGAAAATCAAACAATTGTTAGAATTTTAAAACAAAAAACAATATTGTGGATAAGAATACTTTTTGTATTTTAGTTTGCTTGTCTTGTATCTTTCTCACTTTTTATGAAGAGATAACGAGATAAGTAAACTAAAGTACTGCTTCCTTCATATACTCTGCCCGAATGCCAGGCCTCTGGTAGAATCTTATTTTAGCGTCCCTTACTCCAGAAAATATTTTAACAAGGGGCATTAAATTAAATAAAGGGCAAGTCACTCAAGTAGTATTTATTTTACTTCAAAAATAGGGTTAGGGTTTAGGTTTAGGGTTATTTTTTTTTACTTAACTTAGATTATTTTTTTTAGTTAAAAAAGTAAAAAAGTAAAACACGGATAAAATAAATTCCGACAGAAATGAAAAAATAAATTAAAAGTAAAATAAATACTACGCGAGTGACTTGCCCCTTGTCAAAATATTTTCTGGAGTAAGGGACGCTAAAATAAGATTCTACCAGGCCTCTTTATGTCTCTCCACAAACGCTCGATATTTTGCGTGTGTATACTGGGGTCTTAAAGGTCCACAAAATTTTCCGAGTGACGACATAGCGAGTGTAATGATGAGCGCACTGCAATTTTTCGAGGGGACATTTTTTGAGACTATCACCGGCAAACGGGCCCAAAACGAAACATTTACCAAACCTTCATTATGTTTGTTTGTTAGAACAACATATCTAGAAATGTAAAATTTACTGTCATATCGACACAATGGGATTTTTAGGCGGGTGTTGGTCATTTTATTCCTGTTAGGAACTTGCTTTTTTTTTGTTTTAGGGAAAAAAATATTTACAGGAAATTGAATTCAATCAATACGCATACGATATGGAGTGCCAGGTGTTAAAATAATTGATTGCTAAACAGTAAACACATCTGAATAAAACAAAGTTGTTATATTTTTTAAAACAACAACCGAAAAACACGGTAAACCTGAGGAGGAAGAGTACCCGCCCTACAAGTTGTTTGCTACGCTTCATTTCATCTTATCTCGACAATAACTTTTTTTTTACCCGTCAACAATAGAAAGAAAAAAAACAAATCATTTTAACTTACTTTGCTCCGGCGGCTTCAAATATATTAGCCCATTCCTGAGGATTAAAGAATTCAGTCGTAAACTTAGGTGCAAAATCAGCATAGGTAAAACCGGGTGGATAATTCTTTTTCATGAATTCAACATAATTCGGAACCTTCCTGGTTTTCCAATAATACCAAAACCATTCAGACCCATAACTAGGGACAGAAAAGACACCCCAATGCAAGAATATACCAACTTTTGCCTCATCGTACCAACTAGGTAGAGGGCGAGAATCGAGGGAGTCCCAGTTAGGCTTATATTTGGGTTCTCCTTCGAGAGAAAAACCGACAAAAAACAAAATTATTAATGTAAATAGAAAGAGATGATGTTGATAAACAACAGGCGCCATGTTTGTTGTCAATATCACGTGTTTAGGGTTAGGGTGTTACCCGGCAAAACCAAACAGTTTTAATCCATTCTTTTTCAGCATTTCACAAG
Source organism: Idiosepius hallami (assembly GCA_034780655.1). Taxonomy (NCBI): domain Eukaryota; kingdom Metazoa; phylum Mollusca; class Cephalopoda; family Idiosepiidae; genus Idiosepius; species Idiosepius hallami. Next base: position 22,382 of record JAUZSX010342831.1, read on the forward strand.
AAAAAATATATTTATTTTAGGGTTGATTTTAGTAGTAAATCATTAGTGTTACTGTTAACTAGGTGGGTTTATTTTTGTAGCAAATAACTTGGACAGTTTTAGGGTTGATTTTTGTCGTAAATAATTAGTGTTAAGTGATTTTTGTAGCAAATAAGTGGGTTTTAGGGTTGATTTTTGTAGCAAATAATGTTAGACGGGTGTTTAGAGGGGTTGCGACGGAAACGAATAAGCAGCAAAGAGCAGCAGCAGCATCCGAATTCCATGAGAAAAAATTGTTTTTTTTGTACTAGAGTAATTTCACCCCTACTGGAAATGGTGTTTGTTTATTATTGGGCCCGTTTTTACTGATTTGCCGGTGGTATTATCAAATGTTGTCCCTTGAAAAAATTGCACCGGGTCGAAAAATGATAAATTTTAAAAAACCGGCGCTTTTGCAGAACAAGCAAATGGAAAATTTTCTTTTGCTCGGAGACTTTGCATCGGTTAATTTGATTGGCTGGGTTTAGGGTTTGGTTTAGGGTTAGGATTAGGGTTTAGAGTTAACCCGTCTTACAACCAGTATTCACATACCCCCACAAAAAAATATTCGGACAAATTTCTCCATTTGCTTGTTCTGCAAAACCGCCCATGAGCGGTAGTGGCTTGTGGACACTGACACACTTTGTTTTTATTTACTATTTTTTTAAATTATTATACTATAAACAAGTAAAGTACTAAACTTCTGGGACTTTATGTTTTAACACATTGGTTGGCAAACTTCCCTGGTTCCGATAACATGAACCAGCAGCGACGTTGCTGGCTGGGCTGGACTGCTGCTGGAGTTACTTACTGGTTGTAAGACGGGTTAACTCTACTATACCCTAAACCAAACGTTATAATATATATATTATTAATAGCCATGATGGGGCCGTAGGTGTTGATTCAAGATCGTCTGTGGTGGTGGTGTGGTGTGCTGGTGTGGTTGGTACTGTGGTGAGAGTTTTAACCCCCCCAACACAAAACCGAGAATAAAGTAAACAAAACTCATAATTTTCTTTTTTTAAGTGGGTTCAT
>JAUZSX010342832.1:0-10470 GCA_034780655.1 Idiosepius hallami
TTAGGGTTTAGGTTAACACTATTAAGTTCATTTCATTAGCCAATCAAATTGCTGTCTTATAACCGGTCCCCGACCCCAAAAAATATTCCGGCCAATTTCTCTATTTGCTTGTTCTGCAAAAGCGCCCTTGTTTCATCTTAAAGTTCATTTTTAAAGGAACTGAGAAATATAATTCAATCAACTCTATACTTGCTTTTAAGCTTACTTTCATAATTACTAGATATCATAAGAGGGTAAATGAGATAAATAGAAATTATTAACCTGATGTAATAAAATAGTATTGACTTTACCCTAAGGTTAATCTTATGCAATTTGCAAGTAGATATTCTAAAGAAAAAAAATTATAATTCCTATCTGTCATTTAGAAAATCTTAATACATTCCCTGTTGGAATTTTTTTGTCCACTTAACTCTGGTATAAGGTTGTTATCATGACAACACAGGAATTCTCAGCTTGGAATGACAACTGTATTGGTTACAACAGTAGCACAAGAAACAATGACATCACTTAAAAGGACAAAAAAAGACATAATAAAACTAAAAGCATTGTTTTTAGTCCTAATGATTTTAATATTTTCAGTCGTTGTAATTCATGAGAAATGTAGGGTTTGATTCTTGATCATTTTATGGTTTGATAAGAAATGATTAAAAAACACTCTTCAAAAATATATTTTGGATTTAATAATTTAAACTTATTATAAGAGAGAAGAACTATGAAATTATGTTTCTGTAATACTTCAAATGCAGAGAAAAATTTAATTTACCTAATAGAAAAAAATAAATTTTCACTTTGAGTTGTTCAAGTCATTTTAAATAATCCCTTTTAATTCATTGAACCAAATAAGTTTACAAATGCATACTATACACATCAATTTAAGTTTAGCAGTTTTTAAATCTAAATGTTTGTTGTTTTTCAGTCTTAAAGAGTTAGATGATGAAGAGAATTAGCCATGCAAAATCCAAAGAATATATTTTTCTAATTTTACTTTCTCATGCCTAAATGATATCTCAAATTTTATGTAGTAAACCTCGTGCTTTATTTAGTGTAGCTGAATGGTAAAATAATTTGCATGCATAAAATAATTGTATTAATATGGTTAAAGATTATACAATAACTTTTGCAAAAAACTTGCAATAAGGTGATGATTTTTTAGGATGCATAAGAAAATTGCAATGCTGCAATTTGGTAAATTTCTAAAATGCCATCTTTCAAGCTACTAATATCTGAATTTAAAAATAAACAAATATTGACCATAAGGAATTGTTGGTTAATCCAATAGAAATTTCTTGAAACAATGAAAATCTAGACTGCACTTGACATTTAGGATTAGTTGACATTACAGAAAAGCCAGAAAGAAAGGTGGCTTAGCATCAGAAGAATTGAGAATAAATACTTTAAAATACAAACACTGGACAAAATAATATAAAACTTTGGTTTGGTGTTTGCTGCTTGGTTTTTAGAGTGTGACTTTTTGGGGCATTTAGTGTTGAGAATAATGATTCTTTTAAAATAACATAAGTTTTCCAACAACAGAAATTTGAATGTGAATGGTACCACAGGGATGTGAACTTGTGTATTAGAATTCAAAAGTATGAGTTTATTTATTGCACCATGGGGTTCCCTTCTCTCATTAACCTTCCTGGTTAAAATAAGATATTCATTCATATAGTACTCAGTGAGGATCTAAACGGTTTGTTGTCTTAACATATACCAACACTTATTGAGTTAACACTAAATATATTGAATAACTATAATAACATTTAAAAAAAACTGGATTTATTTTAAATATATTTAATTTAATTAATGAAAGAAGGAGAAAAATTATATTGATGATTTTTCTTATTTTTTGTTATACTAGAAAAACCATAGAAATATTTCTGTCTATTCAGTTTGCTATGATAATATATATAAGAGAAAGTGTTAGCCACTAATAGAAAATCTAATTATGAAAACCTATAAAATATACCTTATATTGTGGCATTACCTTAACTACTTGGTCCTTGCTAATAATCAGTTTGAACAGAGTTATTAAATCAATATTTCCTTGTGGCAATATTATTCTTGTCTTTTTGAAAAATTCATCAGACTTACAATGTCTGCTTCATTTTTTCAATCTGTCTTTTGTAAACAAATACTTAAAAACAGTAGCAGCTCATAACAAATATATGTATCAGTGTTTGTATATATGGCCTCAGAAAATTTATTGCTATTCTTTTAATATTGCATCAACAACAAAAAAGAAATAAATAAGTTTCATCCGTTTTGTAAGAGTTAAAATTGTACTTTAAAGAGAAAGGAGAGAGAGAGGAAGAGAAATGAAAAAAGAGAAAAAAAAACTCTTTTTAAATGTTAAAATACATAAAATTACATGGAAATATAAAAATATTATACAATGAAATTATGTGTTAGTCTAATTCTTTTTATTTTCATATATTTCATATTTTAAATTTTAAATTATTTTAATCAAAAAGTGTCAAAATTTGATATTCCTAAAATAAATGATATAATTTTGATATCGAGATAAAAATCAAATATAAAATGTGTAAAATTCTTTCATTTCCCAATTTGGTTGTTTATGTCTTCATGATTATTATTAAAAAATGAATAAAAAATACCCTCAATACAAAACACCACATGAGCTTCATATTTAGGTGATAATTTGTTAAAATGAAAATTATCATAACAGTGTTAAAAAACATTGTAGCCAGCAACATTCACCTTTTTCAAAAAACAATTATTTTAGTCCATTTCCTCTACAAAATCTAAAATAAAGCAAAACAAAAAAATAAAATGGTTATTAAAGTTTTCTTTAAAATAGAAGAACTTAAATAAGTTAGAATTTGAGTTCCTAAAAACAAGACTATTACCTAAATTCCAAATAGCAAATGTTTTTTAGATATAGTATGTATAGGTCAAAAGGAAATACTACCTTGTAATCACTTGAATATTTGTGAAGTTTCAAATTTTAATATAGAATTTATTGTTTAATTAAATTCTTTTCTGTTGTTTTATTTAAAAATTGTTAATTTCTCTACAGAGAACAGATATTTTATTTTTATAGGATTTAAAAAAAAAAATGAATTAAAGAAAACCAAATTTTAGAAAACAAGTTATATTCTTTAAAAAATATTGAAATAACCTTAGAATAAATAATAGTATTTATAAAAAGAAGCAAGAAAAATTACAATACTATAGAAAAGAAAAGAAAATTCATGCTATAAGATGATTTTAAAAAAAAGAAAGAAAAAGGATTATATTCCATCAAGATATTTGTTCAGACTGAACACATTAATTATGAATTTTCTAGCTCTCTAAATATGGAGGTGAGGTTATTAGGAACTGGTTTATATTTCAATGTTTCTTTGTTCATCACACAAATAATTTATCATCCCTCACTGAGAAAAAAAAGCCTGTAGAAGAAGGCAAAATCTGTAGAGGAAGGCAAAGTCCTTGATTAACAACTTCACTTCAAGACACAAATTATAAAATAATGACTCAAAATTTGAAACATTTTCACAATTGTAAGAAGGTTTTACTTTTTTCGGAATCCTTGAGATGAGGCTTGATAATTATTATTACTTAATTCATTAAGAAGACCTCTACTTGGTTATGGTTAGCAGAGTGTGAGCAGTCTACCCCACTGTATTGAATAGACGGTTAAAGAAGCCTTGCGAGTTCATCAGCCAAAGCATAGTAAAGATAACAATAAAGATAAGGATAACAGAATGTAAAATAAATGTATGAAAAGGTTTTACTTAAATTAAATTTAAGGATGATATTGTTGCTTCTTTGACTGTCAGAAGTACTGCCCTAACCCTAGAAACATCAGAAGGTGTATTGTAAGAGAATGTCCGAAACACCAAATGACGTCAAGGCATGCAAGTGATGATGTGTTGGATTGGTGGCATCGTATGGTCCGTTGGCGATGAGTTTTAGTCTGTAGAGAATAATTCAGCTGCTGTGCCATTATTTATTTATCTTGTTTATTTACTTATTTTTATTTATTTATTATTATTTGGGGACTATCTAGTTCTTTCAATGAATTTGAATATCAAATTATTATAAAATAGTTTTATAGGATAATAAGTTGAATATTGAAATGGCGGCAAGAATTACAAAGTTAATAAAAACAAGTAGATTCAACGAAAATGGGTTGTATGTAATAAGTTAATGTTTTGGAATCGATAATAGTTTTAAGACTGAGGATAAAAAAGTGAGCAATGATTATAAATTTTATTACAAATATTGCCTACCTTATTTATTATTGAGCTCAAATGAAGGTTTTAAACATCTTTTAAAACTAAAAAGACGAAAGTTGATTATTATAAAAGTTTTAAAACTGATATTCATTTTGATATTAACTAAAAGGGTTTCATTAATAATATTCTAGACATCAACAAGTTGCAGATTAATTTCAATGAATTTTCTACAGAACTTTGTGAAAAACAAAGAATATCATATTCTAGTTATGTCTGGAATGGGTTAAGAAAATCATTTGTAAGATTTGAACAAGCTTTTGAACAAGCTTTTAAAGTTTTGTGATAATAGACTATGATAGATGTTTCTTGGTACAGAATCAGAGAAATATTGGCCAAGCTCCAATGTGCTTATTTCAAGGTTGGACATAATTCATTTTGCTTATTATGGCTAATTATTATCTTTGTATAAGTAGTCTGAATAGACAAATATACTAAATATTAAAATCAATTTTATAATTATTGTGAGAACATACCCACATAACCTCTAAGATAGACTCGTCCATTAGGCATATAACCAGCAGCTAAGATCAACTCAATGAGAGCTATCCTGGATGTCCATGAGGCAACTTCCCATGGACTTACTAACCATCTTCTGTACCACTAACTATTACTTGATATAAATGTTCTCTTTATTTTCACCAAGTAGTCACGTTCCTACTTTCACCACCTTCAACTCACTAACCCTTTCTGTACCACTAATCCATAACTTGATTTAAATGTTCTTATTATTTTCACCAAGTAGTCGTGTTCCTACTTTCACTATCTTTGGCCCCATAACAATAATGTAGGCTTGATTTTTAACAAGTAGATTACATTGAATTTTCACAAATTTATACAAGATTTTTTAAGTTTATTTAATTTTGTTTAAAATTATATATTTATTTATTAATTAGTTTATAATCAATATTTGAGTAATTTAGAATAATTAATTATTGCTTTCTATTACAAACATGGTCTCTTCCATAAATTATAAGGAGCAGTATTATCATTTCATTTAGGTTATTTAGACAATATTTTTCTAGTTAAAAAAGGAAATTATATAAATAGTAAAGATACTAATTAGAGCATACATCAATGTGCATTAGACTTTTGACCATTTTTATTATGAAATATAAGAGTATCAAATATCTTACTTATAACTGAGACATCATATCTAATTATTGAAATTAATATGAAAACAAAAAAAAACTTGTTTAGATATGGGGTATAGATATTTTCATTTATTTATCTATTATGATTTATTCTGTTACGATGAAGCTTAGAAAGAAACTGAACAGCAACCAAATAATTGAAATAAATACATATGTTAATATGCCATAAAATAAAGTAATTTAGTCCAACCTTCATTAGTAGCAAGCTATAATTGAAACCTGACATCTGCCATACAATTGGTCAGAAATTAACACTTTGAATAAAAAAGCAAATAGAGAGATATCAGAATTTCCTAATAACAAATATCTGCATTTGGCAATGCAAAGACAAATAAGTGTTAAGTTTGAAAGGTTGAATATAGATTTCTTTTAAGGTTAATGGAATAATTAATGATTTCTCTTTTATGGTTTTTTCATTAATTAACTCTCTAAGTTGGAAAAGCAGGTAAAGTAAATAGATACAATTGTAAAACTTCTTGCAGCCAATGCTTATTAGTTCCCATATCATAATCTACTTAATTTAGATAGTTTTGTCATTATTTGGAATATTCACTATTCTTATCTTTTTTATAAACAAAATATTTTGGCTAGAGCATCAAAGATTGAACAAAATGTATTCTATACAGAAATAAAACTTGAAACACAATTATTGCTAGCATAACTATAAATGACCATTATATTTACCTTTAGCTGCCTTGGGAAAATAGGGCTCATTATTTCTGGAGAATAACTCATTTAGGGGAAGGGAAACTGATTACAAAAGCCAGGGATATAAGAGAACATGTAAAAATGGCCTTGTACTTTGGTGCTTAACTAAGTAAATATAAAAAATTTCTAAAGGTTCACACAATTACTTGTAATATTGCATCTATTATCTTTAACCAATTTAATTAAATAGAAAACTAAATTTTCAAGAAAGTATACTGCTTCATTTTAATGTTTTGTACAAACAAAATAAAGAAATAAAAATTTGAATTGATTATTTTTGGCATAAAAAGCTTAAAAAAGCTGAAAATGCTATTTAATTAAAACAAATCTTTTCATGATTTTTTCAAATACTTGATTGTTCAATGACCTATTGAGGCATTGATGCATTTAATGGATAAAAACTATTTAATAAAAATTTATACCTAAAATTTTTTTACAAAAGGGTAAAAAAGTATAAAAAGTTGATTTATTTTTAATATACAAACTGTTTTATATTCTGACTTGCCAAGAGCATTTTCAAGAAATTAAAAGCATTTATCAGTTCAGATGGTAAGAAAATAAAATCATCACTTTTTATAAAAATAAAAATGAAGGCAGGTTCTGATCTGTTTGGTTTCAAAAACCAAAATCATTAAAATGTTCTGCAAACATATTTTCTTGTTTGAAGTTAAACAGTCCTGAAATGAAAGTTAAAATAAATTGCAAGCTGTTTATTCAGAACAAAATCATAAAAGGATAAAAAACAAAAAATCTTAAGGATAAACAATGTAACAATCTTCTTGATGCTTGAAAATAGCATGCACCAAACAGCAACCCTATTCTTGATACTGTCAGCAAAAATATTCTTTAATTATCATATGATAATTTCTACATAGTTAATATTAGAAACTGGACTCTGAATTTAGGTTCAATTCATTCCAAATGGGCTAAAATTGACTTTTAAAAAAACAAACTTTTTATTGATTAATATAGTCTAGAGAATGCTTCTAATTTTTAGGGAACATAATAAAGATTACTGTAAACATAAAAATAAAGATGAAACAAATGAATTTAGATAAATATGAAAAGGAATGCTTTTTTCTGATTCAAACCATTTTTGTTATAATCCACTGTCCTGGCAATCCATTGGTAAGATGTTGATAGGTAAAAATCAAAGTAGCTTTCACTCACCTGGAAAAAAAACAGACAAAAACAAACAGTTATTGTCATGCATTATAAGATTATAAGAAGTGTATTGTAATAATAAAGTAATAAAAAAGAAGTACACTTTTCATTAAAAAAAATAATGATATCCATCAAAACAATTCAGAATAATTTATTAAAAAAATCAATTATACTTTAAATAAATTTCCGACTCAAACTTACTGCTCTAAAGACATTATTTTTATTTATAGCCAAAATTTAGTTATCAAAATAAGCAAGGTCAATTTCTAGACCTTAAATATTTTATTCTTATTTTGAAATGAAACAAAGTAAAATTAATGTTTTTGTAAAACTTATTGATTAAAAAAAAGAGGTTTGTCTAATGTGAATGTTCTTAACATTCAAAAGGTTAATGTGCTATTGAAGAAAAGTGATGAAAAACATTATTTTTGTAAGCATTTTTTTTAATACCAAAAACCTAACTTGCAATCTATCATATTTTAGAAGTATTTTTGTTGATAAGATAATAAAATTATGTCCAAATATTTAATTGATTTAGCAATGATTAAAAATAACAAAGTAAAAATAAAAACACGAGGAAAAAAAATAAAGCAATATTTGAAATGTAATTTCTGGAGAAATAATTTATATTTATGACATTAATTGATACTTCATAATTAAGAGTTCTGTCATTGCTTCATGGCTACAGCAGACTTTCAAAAATTGTTTGGCAATTTGCAAATCAAATAAAATATGTTAAAGAAGACAATAAGAGAAGACGTGTTTTATATTTTCCCTTTGAGCATCCTCCTATTTTCATGAAGAGATTTACTGGTAAGTTAAGTATTTAGAATTAGGCTAAGGCTTTTACAACATCTCTATATATTTCTGAGGGTAGAGAGTTTTTTTTTAATACTAAGAGAGTAGATGAATACAATGGGAGGTTCAAGGGGTAATATTTTTTACAAAGTAATTTATTTTCAAAGCTAAGAACCAAAATTCTTACAATTCACTTAGAAAATAATAATATGAATTTAATTCATAAACCTTAAAAAAGTGATTGCCTTTTGGCAAATAGTTCGAAGTGAATTAATTGTTTATATCCACACTCATCCTCATACAAATATAATTTTTGTGTGTAAGAATATATGGATCTTAAAAGCAAAATTACACAAATATTTTTAATTTGGAAATGTAAATTTTCCGCACATATTATTTAAACTGTTTGGTTTTTACTCCTGACTTGGACATGTCAACATTCATTCAGACATGTGCATCAAGTTAAAGATATTGGATTAACAATGTTGTGAGCCTATAAAGAAGAATAAATAATGAAACTCTTTCTGACATTAATACAAAAGATAGATATTATGTATGTATAATTTGTGATATTACAAGAATAAGTTTGATTATTTATAATATTTTTTAGGTCACAAGATGAATAGGTCTTTTTGGTTATTGATTGATCTATTGTTTATTGTGTGACACAGATATAATAAAGTATCATTTAATTATGTGTGTTTGCCTGACTGGTAAATTAAAATCATGTATTCCTGTCTCAGAAGATATTGCAAAATATAAAGCTTCACTTTTGTATTCATTTTAGCTCATAGATATTCATAGTATCTGAAAAGTTGTTTGTACCATTAGGCCTACTTTATGCATTAGCTATCATGGACAGTAGCCTAAAGGGAATTGTACACCTACTTTCCTGAAGGAAATAGATCAGATATCCTTATAAATGAATAAATATAATACACATGTTAAAGAGAACTTGTGGCTAAAATAAATAGAACAATATTATAAGTGAGAATTCAATATATATTAGATCTTTCTTAGAGAATAAGAGAGAGGGGGGAGTTTGGATATACAGAGGAAAATGAGCCATCTGGCTCTATTTCATTACAAATTGTAAAATGATTTATAAAGAATGAGGATTAAATTGTAATGTAAAAAAATTAATTATTAATACAAAGATACTATTTGCATATTTTGAAGATGAATAGACAATTTCTAGAAACTAAATAACAGTGATAATTTTAATGTAGAGTTTTATTACCTAGCTTAAAGAGATAAAAGAATGGGTAAAAAGAAAAAAATCTATCTACAAATCAATTTATAATTTGAATAATTAACTAATTAAGATTTAAACATAAAGTATGAACAAATAAGAAATATACATAAAAGACTGCAACAATGGAACTATTTTTTTTACTCTACAGAATGAACCAATGAAACTTTATTTTGTCTTAAAAATGTGATACTAATTTTTTTCTATTAATTGTTTTTCAACAGAAATATTTTCTATAACCAGAAACTTTAGATAAATGTTTGCAAAATAAGATTTTTCAACAATTTTTAACTCTACAAGGAATAATTATGTTATCATTAAAGATCAATTTTAAAATTAATTTTAGAAGATGAAATGCCATAAAACAAGCTAAACCAGAACAACATAACAATAATATATCAATATGAAAATAATTTTTATTGACCAAATTGAATTAATCATAACTGGAAAAAATTTATAATTTTAAATTTTGAAACTTTACACAGATAATTTTAGAACCTCTATAAAGACAGAGATTCAAATCAGATAGATAGGATTCTCAGTGACAAAGTGCTATGAGTCTTAAATCTGGATCAGATGGGTTTTGCTATTAAATAAATCATATCTCTATGTCAAATGTCAAAATCATAAAATGACTGATATGGAGTTTTGATATATTGAAAAAAATAAAAAAAACATTTTAAAAATATCCTTGATTAAGATCCCCACTAAAATTTAATGGCAAATTCTTTTTAATCAAGACAGTTATCCAATAATAAAAAAAAATCAAAATTTGGACATTTTTTCTAAAGCTGAAAATAAACATAAAAACAACTGATAAAAATTATGTATTATAATTATTATGATAATCAATGTAATCTGTGATTTACATGAACATTTACACAATCCCTATCGAATTTGATTGAAAGTTTCTAACATATCCTTTAGATATAACAACTGAGTAGATTTTCTATACTTTCTAAAATATTATATATATATATATATATATATATATATATATATATGATAGAAAAATATGAAAGTAAATCCTGACGATATGTGATAGAAAATTATTAGAAAAAAAAAAGTATGTATATTAGTGCCGATGCGTTTCTGATGTTTTCCCTTAAGTTATTATTAATATTATTATTATTATTAT
>JAUZSX010342843.1:0-10469 GCA_034780655.1 Idiosepius hallami
TGGGTCATTTAATGCTGAATAGGTTATTTGGTTGATAGATTGGATTGGATGGTTTATTTAACCAGCATATCAACCCTGAATGACTGAGAATGTTATAGGCCCTTCTTTGCTAGAAAATACAATGGGCTTTTTTTCCCCTTATTTTTTACAGTTAAATGCCACAGGCAGAATTAATTTCTTTTTCTTTCTATTATAAAAGGCATTTTAACTTTTACAATATCTTAGAATGATGACCACTTCATCTGCAATAAAATACCTGGCCTACAAAGAATACTTACCAATCTCCATTGTGAGAATAATCTTCTCTAACCGTTCCCCACTGGCGCTCAGATAAATAAGGACCAAAGAATTTATCAAGATTAGTCGAGTCCATAATGTAATATGGGCGAACAATGGTCAAACAGCATCCAATTTCTCTGAAGAGAAAAAAAAATGGTATTTATAGAGAAGTGGAACGACTTTTTGGATTGTTATTTTCAATGGTTTATTTCTTGAATTGATTTCAGAGATAGAATAATTGATGGTCATTTAATGCAGGAGGAGGAAGGTTATTTGTTGATATGTTGGCCTAAATCACATCAATTATCTGGTTCATCGACTTCTCATTACCCAACGATTCATTACGGTCTATTCATCACTAGACTTTTCATCACGTGTTTTTAATCATCACGTGTACAATTCATCACCCTGACATCGATAACTTTCATCCCCCCAAAGAAAAAAATTACATTTATTCATGTAATAATGTTAATTATGTAATTATGTTTTTATTATGTTAAATTTTTAGCCCCTTTGACAATTTGAGGGTTATTTTTACAAAAAATTATTAAAATCTATAAAATGAATATCATCCACTTTTTCAAAACTTTTTAAAAAATAAACAATAAAAAAGATTTATTTCAATTAATTTATTTTCTATTTTTTATATTTAAAAATCTAAACAAACTTCTCAAAATAGTTTCATTTTATTTTAACCTAATGTTAGAAAACATTACAGAACTTAAATTTTTAAAAAGAAGTCGAAGTGATGAAAAGACTTGGAGTGATGAAAAGACTGTACATTAATTATCTTATCATTGAATTCAATAATGGAAAGAAGAACAAATTGTCTCAAATGTTTTTCTTAGTTGTTTTTTTTTTTTCTTCCTTTTTTTCAACGTAACTTTAAGGGAGGAAGTGAATAATAGACGAAAATAGAACTTTTGTTCTTTTTGATTTAATCATTGAACCCTGACTTAGCTAAATTACCAACTAGTCAATCAGAGCCGTTAGCCGTTCTAATCAAGGATCATTATTCACTGATCAGGGCTGAAATATTAATGTGTCTTTTTGGCCTTTGAAAAGAATTTTCAATTAAAAATAAAACCATTTAAATCCATTTAAAAAAAACTAAAATAAGAATAGAAGTTTTTAAAAAATAATTTAATAAATAAAAAACTAAGGTATTTGAATTTTTTGACCGTGAATATTTCTTTAAAAAAAAGAAAAAACGTTAAAAAAAAGGTAAAGAAAAACGTTGAAATAAAATAAAAATTTCTGTATCAAATTCCGAGAACAGATTCAAAAGGGTTTGAAAAAAAAGGGGGGTTTATTTTCCCAAAATAAAAATCTAAAATAAAAATTATCAAAATATTTTAAAAAAATTTGGTGCGAAAATTTTAAGATTTTTGTTGAAAATTTCTATTTTAAAAATTAAAATGTTAAAAAAAAATTAATAATAAAAAAATTAATTCAATATCGAAAAATATTTGATTGATTGAATTAATTGGTTGATTTTTAAGAAGAAAAAAGAGAGAAGTTTAGTTGAACCCTTTCAACCCTTAAGGGCTGATATATCGGCCTTAGTAACTTACACCATAAAAAGACACACAGATATTTTGACCGAAATATGGTCCTTTCATAGAACGACTCTAAGTCACTAAGTAATTTTGCTTAGTCAGGGTCCAAAGGTAAGGGCTAAAGATCGGTGGATGATATCTTCTTCTTTTGCCTTATTCCCAAAAGGCCGATAGGTTTCTTAGGGTTGAAAGGGTTAAAAAAAAATATGTTTGTTTTGGTTTTAAAAAATATCTAAATCCAATATTTTTATATTTTTTGTATATAAATAAATAAATAAATAATGTCTTTTGTTTGTTAGGTTTTTTTTTTTTGTTGTTTTTACTTACTTTTCTTTTTTAGTTTTTAATTTATTTTGTTTTTGTTTCTGTTGCATAAGAAGAAAATCGGTTGGAAGAATTTCGTTTTTGGAATCAGATACAAACAAGCCTGGAAAAAGAAATTAAAAAAAAAATCAATAGAAACAACTGTGAACAACAACAGTACCAATACTTAAAAAAAGAGCTTTCGTTCTCTGATAAAAAAAAGTTAATTACTTGGTTAATTAATTTATTATGTTAATAAAATTTAAGTTTATTTATGGAAATGGATTGAACAGTAAACTTCTAGTTTAGCGTTGTAACGTTGTAAAGTAGTTTAGTGTTAAATGGAGTCTTTCTTTAAAAAATCTATCAAAAATCAAGTAATTTCCTAAACAATACGAAATTTTGACAGATTATTAAGTAAAGAATAAACTTTATAATGGTGTAATATTTTTTTCATAATTGATATAGTTATGCCGGTGGTCGGTCACAAAAAGAAATGTTTACGAGACTAAATTACTTTTAGGCCATTATTACAAAGTCACAACGCTAAACTAGAAGATTAATTTTCCTAACTCGACAGAAAGAAAAACAAAAAAAAAAATTAATAAATAAATGACGCGTGATTTTCTTTCTTCTTTTTTTTGTGTGTGTTTAAAAAAAACATTTCTTTTTTTGTTAAGTCGAATAAAAATTACTTTTTTTTCTGATTTAATTTTTACTTACTTAAACAGAAACTTCGATGTTGAAAGTCTATTTATTTTCCCCTCGTCGAGAAAGAAAGAAAGAAATAACATTTAAACAAACGAAGAAGCGACAAGAAACGAAATGTTGTTTAGTTCTTCTTCCTCTTCTTTTCGATTCGTAATTTTACCAAAAATTCTTTTACTTCATGTTTTTTTAACTAATTCCATAACAGACGCCAAAAGAACAATTACTCTCTCTCTCTCTCTCTCTCTCTCTTTTTCTCTGTCTTTCTCTCTCATTTTCTCTATGCACAACTCTCTATTCCCCTCTCTGTCTCTCTGTTTACTATTTATCTCTCTCTAACCCCTCTCTTTGTCTGTCAATTTCTCTTTTTCTCTCTCTCTCTCTCTCTCTCTCTCTCGGATTTCAATGTTATCCCTCTTTTTTCTTTATTTTTTCTAACTTTAAAGCTTAACATTTTATTCACATCAACTTTATCATTTTATCATTTTTCTTTTCAATTTTCTCTTAATCGAACATCTTAAAAATTGGGTAATTTTTTATTTAAAAAAATCTAAAAACAATTTCTTTTCTACGACGACATTTTTCCTGCTAATTTTAAAATAAATAAGTCAATTAGAGTTGCTTCCCTTGTTTAAAAAAAACTAGTGTCCAAAAAGTTACTGTGCGGTGGCTGTAGAAACTGTTACTGACTGCACTGTCGAGACCAACGAGCTCGGTAGTCTCAGCACAGTGAGTGCACTCACTGAGCACTCTATATATACAGAAATTTAAATAAGTGAATTTTATTATTTTGAATTTTAAACATTTACACAATACAATTTTAACCAAAAAAAAAGGTTTTATTTATTTACACTATCATCAGCAGCAGAGAGCTTATCTTAAGGGAAATGCTGGTAATGTCCTCCATTGGAATTTAAAGCATTATTACTCTCTCTTAGAAAAGCTTTTCTTTTTCTGCTATTTTTTTTTTAAATAAATAATCCCTTAATTCTTTATTTTAAATGAACCATTGGTAATAATAACTAAACAGTGGTCTTGGTGAGTTTGTAGAACTAGGAAATTTTCACAAAATGCACTGACTGTGCTGTGTTCTAGTCCTGGTGCCAGTGGAAATACTGGAAATACCCAGGTTGGTGTCTGGGGG
This sequence comes from Idiosepius hallami, assembly GCA_034780655.1. NCBI lineage: Eukaryota > Metazoa > Mollusca > Cephalopoda > Idiosepiidae > Idiosepius > Idiosepius hallami. The sequence continues at coordinate 3,994 of JAUZSX010342843.1, forward strand.
CGTGGTTAAACCACTGTATTTAATTTAAAAGGGCAAAGGTCATGATTGTATCTAAGTGAAGGACAACAAAGATACAAATGATAGAAAGGGTCTTCTTTCTTCTTCTTTTCTTCTTCTTTTCTTCTTCTTTCTTCTTTCTTCTTCTTTTCTTCTTCTTTTCTTCTTCTTTCTTCTTTTTTTCTTCTTCTTTCTTCTTTGCATTCTTCTTCTTTTCTTCTTCTTTCTTCTTCGCATTCTTCTTCTTTTCTTCTTCTTTCTTCTTTTCTTCTTTCTTTTCTTCTTTTTTCTTCTTCGCATCCTTCTTCGCATTCTTCTTCGCATTCTTCTTCTTTCTTCTTTTTCTCCCTCTTCTTCACCTCTTTCTTCCCATCCTCCTGTTTCTTCTTCTGCTCTTTTTCTCTCTCCTTCTATTTATTCCCACCCCCATCTTGTTCTTCTTCTCCTCCTCCTCCTTCTTCTTCCTCTTCTTCCTCCTCTTCTTCTTACTCTTCTTCTTCTTCTCCTCATCCTTCTTCTTCTTCTTCCTCTTCTTCTTCTTCCAAAAGACAGCGGAGGGGGGGAAGTTTTGTTTTTTTCTTTTTTTTATTTTGTTTTTCCTATTTTAGCAAACCAACAAAAACCTGAATGACTCAATAGATTTAATCAATTACAAGTTAATTAGTCTAATTAAGCAAAAGCCTTATGAATTAGTTTTCTTTCTTTTTATTTAAATTCCTTTTCACTCTTGTACTAATTGACCTTTTCTTACCCAACCCCATATTTGGCAACCCCAATATCCAGTCTTAACTCAATCATTTCTTTTTGTCCTCAACGGAAGTCACGTAAAAAAGGCTTCAACTTGAATCAAAGTTTAAACAACATATTTTTAACATTAACTTTATTTCAGATTTTTGTCCTTATCTTGGTAGTTAACCCTTTTGACTCTAAGGGGCCGATATATTGGCCTTAGTAACCAAATGCAAAAGAAACACTGTCATTTCAACTCTAATATGGTTCTTTCATAGAACGTCTCTGAGTGACTATTGCTAAGTCAGGGTCCAAAGGTGGAGGTTGAAATATCCTTGTGTTTTCTTTTGTCTTAAGTCGCCAGGGCCGATTATTTGGTTCTTTAGGGTTCAAAGGATTAAAGATGTTTTTTTTTTCACTTCTAAGATGAGAACAAAAGTAAAAAAAAAAACAACTAATAGTCAGATTATAAAGCCTCATCAAAATAAAATACAATTGATTATATTTTAAATAACAATAAATCAAAATTCATTATTTTTAACAGTCCTACACAATAAATTGTATTAATTAGTTTTGTAAATTAATGTATCAAATTTAATAAGAAAGGAATTTTATGTGAAAAAAGGATTTAAAATCAAAAAGTCAAATTTATTAAAATATTTTTAAAAACCCATTAAACACTAGTTTAATAGAATTATTATTATTAATTTTTTATGATAGTTTTAGTTTTTACACTATTTACACTCCAAAGACTATTGTCTTTGATTAAAAGATTTTTTGTTTTTCTTTTTTCATAATTGTTTTCTCCAAACTAAAATTCCTTCCCATAATTCCAAATTCCATTAGAATTTGGAATTGAGTAAATCTTTAAAAATTTGGTCAAAAAATTCCATAAAATCAAAAAAAAAAAAATGAAAAGAAGTTTTTTTTTTTTTTTTATTTCAGATGAAATTATTTCAAAAATTTTGAATTCTTTTTTAATTTTTCTGATTTTCAAGATCAAAATGGACTGAAAAAGAAAAGAAAAAAAATTCAATTTTTTCCTAATTTAAAATTGTTATTCTTTTAAAGCATTATAACATAATTGATAATAAATATAAAGTTTTATTAAGGCCATAATGATGCATTAAATGTATCAGTTAGTAATATTTCAGAGATATAACTCCATTTTCAAACTTGGTGTTTTTCGTGTGTGTCTTTAGTTATCATTCTGTTATTTTTATTGCTGTTTCAATTGTGACTGTAGATTTTTTTTTAATTTAAGTTATATCTCCAAAATATTACTAACTGATATATTTATGTTAAAATATACATCAATTAATCCTTCTCCCTGTCTGTTTGTCTATCTCTATATATTTGTAAATGTAGACTTTGATCGAAGCCTATAACATGTTATGGGTGTACAAGTTGCCTTTTTTAGGGTAAAGGGGCCGCAATGCGCATTCTGCGTTGAGGCCGCAATGTGGCTAAGCACAGCACTGATCATCCCTGGTTCTTTAGATCAACCAATCAGCACTTGTCTCTCATCCCAGCCTCTATCTGCTTTGGCCAATCAAAAACGCTGTTAGATAAAAAAAAAAAAAAAAAAGTTCCCTGACTTTTTCCATTTTTTTTTTGATCTCCAAAAAGAGTTTTAAAAAGATTCTACGTTTCAGAAGAAACTGACCTTCGTTTCATTGGATTTTTGATTGAAAAGGATTGCGAAATATTGCCAGTTTCATCAGGGAAGATAATCATCATCTTTTTAGCAATCATCTTTTTAGCAATCATCTTTTTAGCAATCCTTAACAATCTTTTCTATTTCTGATTGCTTCTCTTTCTTTCTTTCTTTCCTAATTCTGCGAACTGCTGGCTTCTTCTACTTCTTCTTCTTCAACCTCTTCTTTTTCTCCTTCCTCATCCTCCTCCCCTTCTTCTTCTGCTTCTTCCTCATCCTCTTCTTCTTCTTCCTCTTCTTCTTCTTCTTCTTCCTCTTCTTCTTCTTCTTCCTCTTCTGCATCAATGAAATCCTCAGTGCGGAATGTTTTCCACTTGAGCAGACCCGGCACGTTCGGCATTTGTACGTTCTTAATGTAAATGACGTTCATCTTGTGTGCAAGAGCTGTGCCGAATTGAACCCGATTGGCGTACAGCGACTGGTAATCATTAAGGGCCCTCGAAATATTGTAGGCCTTGGTGAACCACTCAACAGCTTCTTCGTGAATTGCCTTTTAAAAAAGAGAAGAAAAAAATACAAAAATTTAAACCAAAAAACCAACAAATATGAAAGACATATTGTAACAATACGCAGCCATCGGTGGGGATTGAACCAGCGATGGCTCTAGTGCATAAAAAATGGAAACAATAAGCTGGGCACAACTGATGTAATCAATTCATGTAAGCAAAATTCTATGGAAGTCAAATAGCCAGGAATTAGGTGAGTTGATGAAAAAGAAAAAAAAGAAGAAAGAGAAAGAATGATGTTTCAATGTTGCTGTCTTGCCTTGCAGGACTTGTTTTTGACTGATTGCTGTTTGTCCCTTTTCATAACTGACCTCTTCACATACTTTTTCTTTTTTCTTCTTTTATCTTTCTGTCCTTTTTATAAAGTTATTTCCTCACTCTTGACGTTAATTCCTGGCTATTGGATATCCATGGAATTTTGCTCATGTGAGTTGATTACATCAGTAGTAATGCGACAATCGCTGGTTCAATTCCCACAGATGCTCGCATATTGTAACATTATTTAAACACTGCATTCTCTCATTTTTAAGATCACACTATATCTAAAAATATAAAACCAAATCCTTTCAAAAAAAAAAAAACTTAACTAAAACAAATAATGTTGTTCCTCCCAAAAAAAAACACCTTCAAAAAACAAAGAACAAAACAAGCAAAAACTGTAAAAGAAAAAAAAAAAACTAAAAGTAGAAAAAATGAAAAATTTTCATCATTAAACCGTTTATATTTTATCACACAGTGATTTGCATGGTGTAACAATTGGTTTCCTTGAAAGGAGTAGCAGGGGCACCGTGTGCTGCTTTGTTACTTGCCCTGGTACATTACCTGCTATTCCGAAATGGTCACCCATCTAACCACTGATCAGGCTCGATGTTGCTTAACTTCGGTGATCTGATGGGAACCGGTGTCTCCAACGTAAATTGACTGTATAATAATAATAATAATAATAATAATGCCAATACTTACAAGTGAATTACAAATGCTTCCCAAATGATGGCATGCAATACTGTATGCTCTTTCTAGACCATTCTTTTCTGCAATATCCACATACATTTTCAGGTAATACATACAGGTATCCATGTCACCTTTCCTATAAAGAAGAGATGAGAGAAAATGGCATAAGCAAAGCTAAAAATACTTTAGGAAAAAAAAGGCTTCCAAATTTGATGGATTAGAACAGGGGGTTCCCAACAAGGGGTTCTCAACAAGGGATTCTCAACCAGGGGCCACATGGACCTTAAGAATCCATGGAATATTACTGTGTGTTGTCCACAGGAAAAATATAACAAATTGGGGTCCACAATGATATTTTGGTGGTCCATGAAGAAAACCCAACTCCAAATGCTTTTTAATATAAAAAATTTAATTTTTTCATGTAATTTGGATTGACGTGAAAAAAGCTGAAGATGACATTCAAACAAATTCATAATACAAGATATTGGTACAGAATTACTATTATTATGATTTTGATTATTATCATTACTAATTTTCATTATTATCATTATTATTATCTTATTAAAAAATCTATCAACTTTTGTCGGTTATCAGTAGATTATTATCGGCATTTGATTGGTCAATTGGATAACAGAATTATTCTTTGCATTTTCATTGGCTAAAAGCTCTCTTAATGTAATGAGAAATTAAAGAATATTTTTGGGCTTAAGGTAATCAACTCTCGTAGAATTTACACGAGTTCTGCAAGTTAATAATTCTTGTAGAATACTTTATTTGCATTAAATTATTTTTCATGTAAAAATAAAGCTTAATTATTTCTTTGTTTATTAAAACCTCAAAATTTATATGAGTGAAAAATAGAATATTTGTTTTATGACCAATAGTTATGGGGGGGAGGGGTCCATGAAGAAAAAAAAATTCCAGAAATCAATTAAAAAATCATCAACAAAAAGGAGGAAAAAAGAAATATTTTAAAATTAATTGGAATTTAAAAAAAAATGTTTTGCTTTTCATTTTCTGAACAAATTTAGTTTCAAATTATCGATCTTAAATCTTGAAATTGATTAAAAAAAAAGAAAACAACTCTAAGTTGAGTCTTATTCATTAAACTTAATACAAAAACAAAAAAAAACAGTTTGAAACATAAAAACAAGAAAATAGAATCACATTTCATAGGCAGAAGCAATGCCATTAGCCGCCCTTCCAATACCATCAGCGCTGTTCAGATTCTCCGAAATTTTCATGAAATGATTCAAATGCTGCAAAGAAAGCAATAAAAAGAAAAGAAAAATTAATATTTTTGTTGTTGCCCCCTTTTAAGGGGTCACAATATGTATATAGAGAGTCAGGTAATATGTACAAGCAATGAAACAATGTAAGTAATCTCTACTCAAAGGCTGAAAATGTCTGGCTTACATAAAGCCAAGATGAGTCCATTATGTCAATGGTATAGGGGTATAAACTAGCCCAGAACAATTTCTTTATCAAATAAAATTCTAAATATTCTTGATTTCTGTTTTTCATCAATGGTTAATGCATTGTTATTGGATTGCTTATGGATGGTTTATAGACAAAAAGCAATCAACAATCTACTGGTCAGGGGTAATTTTAGTTTCATTTTATCTCAATTAAACATCCTAATCAATAGATGATTGCAAAATTGTGAATGCTAATTCATCAATGATTGGTAAATTTTAAATCATTATTTATCCTTGATTGCTAAATCTTTTTAGACCATCCTTAATTGTTTTATAACTCTTCTCCTCTTTGATCAATAGATGAAAGCCAAATTAATTTCCCTTGTTTAAAAATCATTCCAGAATGTTCTATTCACCTGCAGGGCAACATCAGGGTCCTTAGCATCAAGGTAAGCCATTCCAAGTTTATAAATTGATTCTCCAATGTTGTTTTCATTTTTACCTGAAAAATTTAAAAATAAAACATAAAAATCATTCCATAAACGTGTCTAAAAAACGGTTTCTAACAAACTATTTGGCTGATTTTAGGTCTGGAGACTTGAAATTTGATATATAGCTTATTTGAACCAAATGCAAAAGGCCAAGATCCATAAAACACCAGTAAAAGCCTAGTTATACAACAGGATTGGAAGCTGTTTCCAATTCAAATTAATTATTTATGATTTTTGGGAAATTAATAAAAGACAAAAAAGTCTCTAGAAATTAAAACAGAATTCAGTTGTCATTCTTATTACAAGCTGAGGTGGTCTGAAGAAGAGGATGATTAATATATTTATATATATATATATATATATATATATATAGAGAGAGAGAGAGATAGAGAGAGAAATGAATAAAGAAAAAGAAATGTAGCGAGAAAGAAAAAGTGATTGAGAGAAAGTGAGAGAGAAAGAGAGAGAGAGAGAAGTTAAGGAATGGGAAAAGAGAAATCGAGTAAGAGAAAAAAGGAAGAGATATAGAGACAAAATAAAGAGAAAGACTTTGATAGATATAAAAAGAGAAAGAGAAAAAAAAAAGGAAAAGAGGAGGAGAAAAAAGAGAGAAAGAATTGTAGTGAGAGAAAGAGAGAGATGCAGTGAGGGATGACGAGAAAGTGAT
>JAUZSX010342854.1:0-10469 GCA_034780655.1 Idiosepius hallami
ATGATATTTACTTGGTGAGCACCACCAAGTTTGGCACAAGGCCATTTTTATGTGCTCTTACCCGGGCTTTATATATTTAGTGTTACCCTGCACCTAGATGAACTGCTCTCCCGAGCTAACGAGCCCCATTTGCCCGAGGCAGCTAAAGTGAAATAATGGTTTTGACTGGGATTTATATATATATAATAATAATTATATTGTATTTGCAGAATAGCCCGGGGCAGTTAATGTGACCTAGTGGATAGGTAATTGAACTTTGGAAGTGTAGTACACCGCTGAGCATGTAAAAATGGCCTAGTGCCTAACTTGGGCTCATGCTTGACCAAGTAGATGTATCGCCCCACACATTTTTCTATCATTCAAATTTAACTGTTTGTGTTTTACAGAATATCAACCTTTTTAGGTCATATAATGTCGAGAACAATCATTTTTGATGAATGTTTTTTTATCCACTTGTAGTTTTTTAATAATACAATATTCACTGTTTAACCCATAGCTAGAGGGAATGTGGGGATTCATAAAAGCTATTAGTCCAAATGTGAACGTAAACAAGATGACTGGGATTTGCATGTTACAAATCCAAAGTCCGACTGCCTATTTACTGCATCAAGTGTCCCTCCCTTGCTCGCTCATATTGAATTGTGATTATTTCAAATTTAAATTTACCTTATGTAATTCAGAATTCTTCTCATGCCTATTTACTGCATCAAGTGTCCCTCCCTTGCTCACTCATATTGAATTGTGATTATTTCAAATTTAAATTTACCTTATGTAATTCAGAATTCTTCTCATGGCCTTCTGGCATTTCTCTCAGTTTCGGTGGGATGTACCAAAAGCAAACATTTGTACATTCACCCTAAAAAAATAAACAGTAACACAACAACTGTACAAAAAATTGCAAATAATGAAGAAAAAAAAAGTGTTTGAACAATTATATTACTCTATTCTATGTATAAATTATATAAATAAGCAGAACCTGTGTAAATTTTACACTAATTGAAAGGGTTAGGTAAATTGTTTCTCTCTTTTTACTATTTGTGATGATGATTGTTATTTGTGACACCGGACAAATGTTAGACTAGTAAATCAATATTTAGATATATAATTATGATTATATTGTGGTAGCAGAGTAGCCCAGTATTGCCCACGCAAGGCAGAAAATGTTTGGTAAGGCTAAAAATATATACATATGTAAATCAAATTATAACATTATGATTCAATATGAAATCTTGTATGACTTATAACATAGTGCCAGACAGCTGTTTTGATCTTATTGGATCTCATTGATGACATGCAATGTTGTTAACATTCCATACCACAAGTGGAATTTGCACGTGTAGACCACGTGATGTGAAACAAACACTCTAAAGATTGGGCCACAACGCTGTTATGCGTTTTTAATGGCAATTTTTACAATTTTACTCTTAATCGTAACAGTGCTGCTGTTCCTTCTAGAAGTTCATATAATCACTTATTGATTTTTGATAATTTGGGGGGGGTATTCTGAGACAAAAGCTAGCTGCAAACATTCCCAGACCCATAAAATAAAATGTATATATATTTAGGCAGCAATTCATTATTCAAACAAGTTTCATTAAAGATCAACAACGTCTGTTGTTGATGCTCCTTGTTATAATCAACAAATTATCTTTCCTTCATCTATGGGTTAAATAGTACAAGACCTCAACGGCAGATGTGGTGGATGATGTCTACAATGACACAACGGCACTGAAGGCGAATGAAGGCTGCAACAGAGGATGGCTTTGAATCGTCTTGTTTATCCATGCTATTGGAACAAGGCCATCCTTTGCCAAGGGTGCGTGTGGTGACTGCTGGTGCATCAGTCTCCCCACACTAAAAGACATCACGCACAGGCGTCCCCCCGAAAGGGAGACAGTCATACTCGACCATGAGTGACCGCCGAGAAGAGAAGAATTAACAAAAAGAGATTTAATATCATTCTGAAAAATTAATGTGACATCCAATTCCCTATATTAACCCTTTTTTTTCTAAAGACTTAAACTTTGATATTTGGAGTTTTCAGACCTGTGGATCGAATTTGATTTGGTTTTGAGCCTGAAAAAAAAAATAGTTTCTAACATTTGGATTGTTGTAGGTCTGTAGTGTTTATTGTGTGGAGGCTGTTTGTTGTGTACAGGTGTCAATATCAATACATTTCGCTAAAATAATTTTTGGCAGTTTTATTCCAACAGTTTTTTTTCCATAGTTTTCTTCAAAAATAAAAAAATAAAAATCTTAAAATTATAAAAAAAAAAACAGATCAAAATTTACACAAAAAAAGCCTTAAAGCAGAGCAAGAAGAAATGGTGATGCTAGTTTTTTTATTCATTTTTTTTTCAATTTTACCTTTTCTAGCACAAATTTGAAACCTTCACGCCCTTTTATCAAACTTCGGAGATATCTGCAATAAAAAAAAAGATAAATAAAGTAACTGGGGGTATTTTCAAGTTGATGTTGTTGTTGTTGATGAGCAGGGAAACCTTCCTCCACCCGTTTGAGCTTAGATTAGTCATCCAGTTGTTATTGAGTTTTTGCAATCTCAGATTAAACTGAGACTCCCAGTCCTCACCCTAGGGGGTAACTTTAATCGAGGACGTTATTTTTCTTACATTCACATGTCGGTTGTTGTGAAGGATGGGTGTTGAGGAGAGGGAAGGCCTTGCAGTTCCAATGCTTAATGCTTTCTACTGGACATACCACAAACTGCCGACCAGCTTGGTACACTACCTGATATTACTAAGAAGTCACCCATCCTAGTACTGAACAGGCTCTACGTTGCTTAACTTTGGTGATCTGGCAGCCATGATTTGACCCTAATTGTTGTTGTTCACAGTTCAGGCTTGGGCAAGGTAGGTCTCCTGCCGCTGCTTCTACTCACCAATACCATTAGTAGGGGAGGCTCTTTTTTTTTAATGAACAAAAAATAATTACTTATCATTATTAATTTTTTTCTTCTTTTTTTGTAGACTTTTGTCCTTATATTACAAGTAAAAACATTTTGTTTAACAATTTTCTCTATTTTTCGGACAACTTTATCTGTCTTCGAAAACTGGCGGATAAAGTTAGCTGAAAACATAACAACAAATGTAAAAAATATTTTTAAGGGAGGAGGGGGAGGGTTATGTAACTAGCGGGAAATTTAAAATACTGTGAATGTGAATTTTTGGTACAAAACGGACAGCAGCAGAGTAGTAAGTAGTCCTGAATAAGATCTAAAATGGGTTCTCAGTCCTGGCCAGCAACAGCAGCAGCAGTCACACACCTTTTTTTTCACTTTCAACATTTTTTTAATAAACGCTCCCTTAATAGTTAATGGAGTCCAGGTTTTACTATATTTTCAGGTTTAATGTGAATTTTATGTTCTTTCTAATAAATTGAAGATAAATAATCAATCAACAAAATACGATGCATTTTTAAAAAAAAAAAGCTGTTAAGTCAAAAGTTTAAAACCTTTTTTTTTAAAATAAACACATTATTTATTTTTTTTTTTTTTTCTAAATGAGAGCTCATATTTTGAATATATCTTCGGTAAAAAGTTAAAAAACTAAATCATTTTTTTCTATTTTAATCAATGATGTGTTTTTTTTAGATGGTTGAGAAAAAAAAATTTCTAAGGCGAAAAAAAAAAATAAAATCATTTCATTAAAAAATTCAATAATTTTTTTAAATCATAAAAAAAATTTAGAAAATTTGATAATTAAAATTTGTTTAAATCTTTTTTGTTATCTAACAACTATCTTTTAAACTAATGAAAAGTGAAAAATTACCTATTTTCAAATTATGTCAACCATATTGATTGATTTGATTAGCTGTCGTCACATTGATTTGTTGATAAAGATAAAATCAAGAAAAGACAATGCATCTTTAATTCTAAGAAAGCTGTGTCATCGTAACCTAAGGGCAATCACTCTGTTTTACTTATTTATTTCACCAAAAGAGCTTGAGCGTTTTTTTTTAAAAGGTCTTTTTAAAAATCCCTTTGATTAAAAAAAAAAAATGGAATTTAAAACATATATTTGGACAAATTTTTAAAATAAAGGATGAAAGTATCCATTGATTACTATTTGTTATGGGTAAGTGTTTTTTAAATTTTATTTATATTTTTTTATATCGGAATAAAAAAAAAAATTCGTTAAATTTCTTAAAATCCCTTTTTAAACAAAATGAATTAAAATAAATATTGCATATGTTTCTATTAAACCTTTTATTTTTCTAAAACTTCATTTTTTCTAGTTTCATTTTTTAAAAAAAATAGGGTTTAAATTAAAATCTACTAGTTTTTATGGACTTTGAAAGATTGGGTGTATCATTTTTCAAATTTTTATCACTAATTTAAATGGCGATTATGTGACACTCCTAGCCCTGCACTCATCAATTGTTATCTTTTTCCATTTCTCTTTCAAATGATTCCAAAATTCATTGACACTATTTAGATTTTATTTGTTTATTTAATAAATTCCACACATTTTCAGTTGGATTTGTCAGGGTTCTCAGCAGACAAGTCCATTATAGTTACATTTTTCTCTTTACAAATACTTTTCAGCTGGTTGATTAATTGCATTTTTTAATCTATATACATATAAAACTCAAATCGTTGTGTTTGAACAGGTTCTACATCCGGTTTCAAATTTCTGGTTTACGAGCACTGTTCATGGCTAGATTGAGCCAAAAAATACAAGATTTCAACTATAAACACTTGAATTCTTAAATGGTCACCCATCCAGGATCAACGTTGTTTAACTTCAGTGATCTGACGGGAACCGGTATCTCTAATACAACTTGATCATATAAATCATTTTAACAAAATAAGAGTCCAGATTGTGTTTTTAAATGATTTCTTAAGCAACAGAGAAGATACAAAGAAGCGTTTTTTAGATTTAAGAAAAAAATAAATATAACATCTCTCTTTAAAAAAAAAAAAAACTATGATAGTTATATAAAAAAATGATTCAGATCACTAAAATGTGCATAGGCATGATACACACTTTCCATTTAGTAGGCTTTGTTAACTACCTTAGAGAAAACCATTAAAAATTAATTTAGCATGAAAAATGATTAGAAATGAATGTAGTATGGTATAAAATTTAATATTAAAAAAAAAAAAGCATTGAGTATCTTCCTAGATAATAGGCTTTCCTAATTATCTCAAAGGCAAGTCACTGGCACCAGCCAATACTTCTAGTGATATTAGTAAATTTGAAACAGTAACATCCATTTCTAAGAAAGCCTGATTTTGCCATTTAAGTTTCAAGATACAGTTTCTAATTTTCTGAATAATTGTCTACCCTGATATTTTACACGTGTTTAAATCGTATACAATAAGTATTTAGGCAATTGGATGCTTGATGTATGCAATCTAATTTACAATAAGTTCTTTTTTGTGTAAAGTATAAAAAAAATAAATTTAACTCTTTTGAATCTAATTCCAGTCTGATACTCCATTGCTATTATCAAGACGGTCATCCACTCCACCCTGGCACCAAAATTTGGCAACAAGAGGTCATTCGGTCATTGGTAACAATTGGCTTTTCTTTTTTTCTTTAAATCAATGACTTGATTGGAGATGTTTATGTAAAATTTTTCAACTGTAGAAGCAAGATCCCGTTAAAAGGAAAATTGGGATCCCATCAAAACCATTAAATAAAAAAAATTAATAAATGAATTTAAATTGATGAAACTAATCTTTAATAATTTTTTAGCTGTCATGTCTCTTAGAAAAATTTTTGTCTTTGAGATCTCAAATCATAATAAAATTTAAAGTTGGAATAATTAACATTTTATAGTCTTAAGTATTCAACATTTGTATTTAGGATAAATTTATTAGATTTGATTACTTATTTGTCTTGATGAAAAAAAAGTTGTTTTTTTTAAGTTAAAGTGATTCAATTGCAGAGAAGGACTTACTTTTTAAAATTGAAATGATTCTGTTCCTCCTAAGCATCGACTTTATTTCAATGCAGATAAAAAAATTTTCTTAATTCTTTTGAACCCCAACTTATCAAAATTACCAGGTAGTCACTCAGAGTTGTTATATTAGAGGAACATATTAAAGCCAAAATATTGGTGTGTCTTCTTATGCCTTATAATGTCAGAGCCGATCTGGTCACATGACACCCATGAAGCCCATTTCCCCCCAGACATTATGAGATGCTACCTTTTTAGGGCTTTTGAAATCAGTGTTGTCCTTCATCTAGATGAGTTACTCTCCCAAGTTAACAAGCCTCATCTGCCCAAGGCGGGGCTATATTGTTCTAGCACAAAAGTGTGAGACACAAAATGTTATTAATTTCTTTCAGACTAGAGTCCTTATCTTATATTGTTGTACTTACAATAAAAGAAATTAAATACATAAATAATTTGCATTTTTTGGTTTCTAATTTTTTGTTCAAGAAAATTTGGTACTTAAGGAAAATATAAGTGGATTTTTTTTTTATTATAAGTGAAACCAAGTCTTTTAACAAGTAGAAATAGAATAGAAGATGAGGATATTAATTTGATAAAAGAAAGAAAAAAAAAATTACATTAAATTGCAGTTTTAATTTCTGGAATGTTTCAGGCTCTCATGCGTCGGTCAGTCTGGGTATCAGTGGAAGTGGTATCCAACCAACACATATCGGTGACCCTCTACACCAGCATTTACCTTTAACCCAACCAGAAATCAGAGAAGATGATGAAAATCATTTGGACGATACAGTCAGAAGTTCATGGGGTGAGTTGCAAGGTTTTTAGAGTTGATTTATTATTGCAATCAGAGAAATTATTTTATCTACTCGAATTCTTTCAAACTAAATTACAAGATAATCATTTATGGGTGAGTTCATTTTTTTTTTTTTAGACACCCTGTATTGAAGTTTATAAATTTTATCGATCTATTTACTTGGTGAGCACTAACCCAAGGCCATTTTTACATGCTCCTCAAGAGTAAGCATTTCTATGAGGTTGTGGTTAATCAGCCGAAACGTCTTGTATCTAATTTTGTGTTTCCCCCGCCCTGTCGGTGGGGCCTTAGCATACGCCGTCCTGCAGAGGGTAAAAGCCCCTCACTAGAGGGCCACCTGTTGGCCGTGGGTAGCACCCCATAATGTCTAGGAAAAGGATGCTGGTGACTGAGCAACTGATACCTAAGGGAAAATAAAGGTATTAGTTTACAACACTCCACTTCGATCTCCTGGGAGGTCGGAAAGGCCTGGTCCGATCAATCGGCCAGTCACGACCAGCCCACGAATTACTACTAAACCTTCACTAACAATACTTATCCTAAGAAGTGGTGGATAGGGTCAATCAATTGGAATGAAAAGATAAGACATGGTTGTATCTCTGATTCTTCACATTTTTACTTGGATGGGAAGAGTTTTGGAACAAAAGTGCTCAAAGCTTCCATCTTAAAAGAGTATACCATTCCTGTAACCCTGTTATAACCAGGGCTCCGACAAGGGTGGGGGGCAGGGATGACAAAAAGGGGAAGAAACAAGTATTATGAGTCAATTCAAAACCCCAAGTAAGAAAAGATTACTAACGAATAGCTCCAACAGCAAAGCAACGAAAAGCTTGATAATTTTACAACATTCATAGTGTTGGAATCAACTGAAAAAACACTGCTGTCAGAACTATCCCCTTTCAAAATTGAAAAAATACTTTACAAAAACATAAAACCAAAATCAGTAAAGTAAAAAACAGAACCCTACTAATAGAAATTTCCACAAAACCACAAGCAGATGACCTTACCAAGTGAAAATGCTAAAAATAAAAGCATATTCCCGCAAAGGGCTGGTTAAAAGCCCCGACTTATCACTATGCTCTCTTCATGAAAATCAAACAAATCCTCCTGGAAGAAAACATAACTGAGGTCAAAAGAATCCAAATAAAAAAAATAAAAAACGGAGAAGCAATAAATACCCCTAAAAATAGGAGACTTAAGGAGGAAAAAGAAAGTGTAGGCAGAATCTCAGCTTTGAACACTCCTTTCTTCTATAAGGGCTTCCCCTCTCAACCAACATTTCCCACATTAGAGCTCAGAAGAGGGTGGGGACAAAGAAAGTTAACCCCCCCAAAAAAAAAAAAAAATCAGGAACAAGCCTTCTAAAAAAAGGAAACCATTCTGAAATTTCAGCTTATACTGACTCAGAAACTGAAAACAACAAACAAGGCTTCCCACATATATAGTCATTGAAGCAATTGAAGGAGAACAAATAACAAAAAACATCTCCTTTCAAAACAGAAAACCCACTAAATGGCTCATTACTAATAGAAATAACAATCCCAAGACAAGCAACAGAAATCTTCAAATGGGAGTTTTTCGATGACCAAAATATCAAAACCTCCCCTCACAGAACATTAAAATACCAGCAAAGGTGTGACCAGGTGTATTGAATTAGTTTTTGATTTCTTCTAGAGTGCACAAAGCTATCTGAAAAACCAAGACGTCATCAACATAATTCAGACAACAATAAGAACCATCAACACAAACACATTTTAACTTTTAATACTCCCCAAATTCCTAAAAATTAGGATATGAAATAGTTAACACTGAAATATACATTCCGAACCCATTTAGATGCCACAATTGCCATCGATATTTGCACCAGATGCGGAGGAAAAAAAAACCATACCAACTGTGAAAATGAACCAAAATGTGCTAATTGGCACTAAAATCATAGAACAGTCTCAAGAGAATGCCCAACATGAAAAAAAGAAGTCCTTAGAATAAAATACACAAAAAACATAACCCTCCACAATGGCCGTAACCTAGCAGAAAACAAAAATATTCGGAATTAACCAAAAAGAAATATACAACACACACCTGAACCAAACAACAAAAGCAAATTCTTCAATTACCCAAATTGAAGTCTTCACAAAAATACTCAATTGAGAGAACCAATATGATATGCTGGTTATATAAATCATCCAATCCAAAACTCAACCAACAAAAGAAAAAAAACATTAAAAAACCAAGCTTAAGCCAGAGAGCCTCCACCCACCAAATATCAGAAGACCAAACCATAACAAGAACAGAAGACACCAACTATGCAACTCCCAACCCACCATGAAATGCACACTTTAAGGATCAACACTCCTAACAACAAGGACCACCAACAAATGATACAATGGAACTGCAGGGGCATAAAACCAAATCACGAAGAAACACAACCCCAACATAATGAGTCTACAAGAAACTCTCCTCAAGGAAACAGATAACATTACCTTTAAATCATACTGCATATATAATTAAAACGAATAGATTGTTAAAAGATAATTGCCCTATTGGAGGCACTTCAATATTAATCCAAAACCAAATACCTCACATAGTACCACCCTTACAAACAAATCTAGAAGCAATAGCAATTAAGACTTCACTTTATCAACCAATAACCATCTGCTCTATCTATAGCCCACCAAAGTACAAAAACAAAATCCAAGATCTAATTATACAACTCCCCACTCCTATCATGTTAATGGGAGACTTCAATGCCTACAGCAAAATGTGGGGATGCAACAACACCAACACAATTGGAATAATTATAGAGTCCATCATAGAATCCTCTGAACTAAGTCTTCTCAACAATAAAGCTCACACTTACCTCCATCCAGGTTTGGGAAAAAGCAAACTGGGATAAATTCAACCAAATCTTTCTGCATCAATCAACAAAGAAATACTCAATGAACCTGACCCAATGCTAACTTTCACCGAAATCGCAAAAAGAACAATTCCCCAATCTTCCACTAAACTACACTTAAGAACAAACCCTTGGTTCACACCTGAATGCCAAAATTCTGTAACAACAAGAAAAAAAAACCCTAAAGTTCTTCAACAACAATCCTACAAGAACCAACCTCCTCAAATACCAAGAAAATCATAGGAAAAATAAATAGAAAAAAAAAAACAAATTCCAATAACACATCTTAATAAGCCAGACGAAGGAAAAACCACGACGTAAATGAATTAGTCAACATTTTAGCAGCAGAATTCAGCTAAAACTCTTCATCCAAACATTACTCACCAGAATTCAAAAAAAAAAAAAAAAAAACAGTAGAAAAACAAAAACTCAACTTTACATCAAAAAACAAAGAATACTACAATTCTTCATTCACTATATCAGAATTGAAAAATGCCATACAGAAAAGTAAAGACACAGCTACTGATCCAGATGACATACACTATCAATTCCTAAAACATTTATCAGATAATATACTGATGGATCTAAAAACCAGGACAAAGTAGGATGTGCTGCTTTACTCAACAATACAAAGCTTCAACTAAGAATTCCAAATAATTCCTCAATCTATAGTGCAGAAATCCTGGCCATCAATTTGGCCCTAGATATCATCACTGCAAACCAATCCACCAAATTCATTATCTTTTCCGATTCTAAATCAACACTCTTATCCTTATTAAATCAAGAACCAACAAACCCATTAATTATCAAACTCTTACACAGAATAAACCAACT
>JAUZSX010342865.1:0-10467 GCA_034780655.1 Idiosepius hallami
ATATATGCTCTTAATTTTTAAATTTTTATGTTTAATGTTAAAGTTTAGATTTTTATTTTCAATGTTAAATGTTATATATATATATATATTCTCTTAATTTTTAAAAAATTTTTGTTTAATGTTAAAGTTTAGATTTTTATTTTCAATGTTAAATGTTTTTTATTTTTTAATATAATATATAAATGCTGCAAAAAAGAAATGGTACCATTAAAACAAGAGAGCATTTGTGGTACAGAATTTGTTTTAATTAGTCACAACGATTCTGAAATCACTTACGCAAGCGATGAACGAGGCTGTCTATTTTTTAATCTGCAACGGCTCTTCACTCACACCTCTCTCACTATTTTACACCTCACGGACCCATCTTCTAACAATAGTGAAATTAACTGCATCAGATTCGCAGACGTTAAACACGTGCTGCTGAATAGTGTTCTGTTATTTTTTTTCTGTATGGATGAATTCAATGACACTTATCTGCTTAATATGGATGTCTATGACAAGTGTCGATTTGTCAGAGTCACACGCAGTAACTGTCTGCAATGGAAAAAATTATCGTTCAGGTCATGAATGCATATGTAGTCAGCATTACAGTGAAATTTTCAATCTTCTCTGATTCGTTTTTATGGTTTAAAAATCACGAGGCAATCATCCAGAAATAACCGTCGTAGTATGATTTCAAAGAAACATTAAATCTGGTTTTCGTTATAATTCCCAACCAGATCGAGTTACCAATTTTTAGGTATTTTTACATTGTTCCTGGAAATACCAAAAAAACCAATCAATTGGTTAAATCCCGCATTTGGTGTAAGACTATTCATCTCAAATGGAGGATCCCTTGCAGCACGGTGTGTTTTTCTGTTAGCATTGGATATTTTGCGAAAATTCACCATGATTACAGCATCTATAATATCGATAAGTTTAGGTTCATTCCAGTAGCATAGCAACAGTTTTTGCCGCCTGGATGCGGTCGTAAGATTTGCGCCTTCACCCCTCTGTTAACGTTGAAAATTAAAAAAAAAATTAGATTAAAACAAACTAAAAGTATTTATTTTAATGGAACTACCATCAATGATCTAAATATATTCAACCTAAAATATTTCTTTTCAATGTCCTGACGACGGTTAAAAACTCCAATTAAAAACAGTATAATTACACCCATAACACAAACTCATTTTTGTTATAAATTTCAGATTTTTGTTAGTTTAAAATTATTTTTTTTCTATTATTTATTTTTATCCACTAAAAATGCCGCCCTCTGGCATGTGTTGCCCGGGGTGGACCGCACCCTCTGCCCCTCCCTTGCTACGCCACCGGCTCATTCTAACCACTTATTTGCATGCAACTAACTCTTTTATAACCTTTACACATTTTCCTAATTTTTCGCCAAGAAGGCTAGGTATAAGTCCTCGTTAGAGTAGGAGACTCAGGTCTTGTAGGGTTAAATATTAGCCTTTGTTTTATTATTATTTAGGTTTTTATTTTCTTGAAGTCCTAATGTTTTTTTTTTCAGAGGCCAAGAATTAGGATTAAAGGAAATTTCGATAAATAATGCAAAAAATGTACAAACAGTTCCCAATTATTGAAACAAATGAGTCTTATTCGCTTATTGGCAAAAGTGCAAGTCCTTCTTTCGAAAACTTGGAGATAAAGGAGCCTTATATTGGAAGCTGGTTGATGTAGATTTATTTTACCCGCGAGAATAGAGTGAATACGAATTTTCTATTGACATACGTATGTTTTATTCATAAATTCCTCTCTTACACATTCAAACGGTTATTATATTATCATATACATACATATACAGATATCTATAGTGATATATACAGAGTCGAATTTGTTAGTGTAAAAGTAAGATTTTACGTATGTATTGTAATATATATATATATATATATATATATATATATATATATATCAGTATATTTATATCTATTTATATATTTAATATATATGTATATTTGTATTGTTTTCTTTGAATTTTCTACCCTACCAAATTAAAATTAAATATATATATATCTGTGTGTTTTTCTATGCGTGAGTTTGTATGCGCCAGATTTTATCTATCTGTGCCTGTGTGTATGACAGTTTTGCTTTACGGCATATCAATCCTTCGGGTTCATTTAATGCCGAGCTCAAAGAATTTTTGCATTATTTAATCCATAGCTTGCGGGAAAGTGGAGATTCACACCATGCCAAATGGTATTGGTCCAGCGATGAACGCAAACGGAACGATAGAGATTCGAACCCGTGTATTTTTATTCCAAAGTCCGATTGCCTACTCACTGTCCCAAGTGGACTTATCCCCATGTGTCTGTGTGTGAGACTTTTTCCATTAGTTCGTGTGTATATTTATGTGTTTTATTTAATACAACTCATACCTCCATTATTTCCTAGTTTGTTTCATTTTACTTTAAAAAAAAAAAAACGAACAAAAAAGCGACATTACTTTCTTTCCAAAATGATAATATTTTCTTGCCAAGTTATACTGATAAAGAAAAGAAATAATAACAATGAGAATCAACCAACATTTTTAAACAAAATTCATTGGAAATGGATTTTGTCTTGCGTTCTTTCCTAATGCTTTGGAAATAGAAAAAAAAATAGATAAGAAATAAGTAAAATATAAATAAAATATACGAACTCTGTGGCACTCTAGATATTTTGGCTTTATCTTGAGTTGGCTGATTTTATTAGTTTTCCACCGTAAAGAAAGCCAATTAAATACCTTCGAAATGTGATATCCATCTCGAGTGCATAGTAACAACCTGGTATCACAGTTGGATGTTTGAATATACCATTATTACCATTATACAACATGCCATAATTTGGTGCACATGTTTTTTTTTCTAATAATAAGCTAACTTTTCTTGAGATGAGTGGCATACATTCTCAACGAAAGAAGGATGCGACTTACCTGAGGATATTTTATATAGAATGTAAGAAAAAAAATCACTCATGATAGAAATGATAATGACTCGTAAAACAGATTTTGAACTACTTATCTCTAGAGTTCTGGGTTATGTCAGGTTTGTGTATTAGTATATTGTAATGGCGTGTCTAAAGAAGGGTCGGAGATGGGTTCTGGGCGTAGCAGACGGTAAGGTGGTCTGCAGTACGTTACATATAATCCTTCAGCCTTGTTCTGGCGTTAGGAATTTGGAACCTCCTTATAGCGATCGGTTGTTTTCACCGTAATTCAACCTTAACTTTTCTTATTTAACTAACCATGACAGGCTTATAAGGTCATATCTATAAATATAGTCTAAGCAATTGCTGATTTAGCATAGGATTGAACTCCTTGCTTTCTGATAATAATTATTGTTGTGGTTGCCGAGTGGTTAGCAATTAATAATGGAACAAACGATCAGGTGTTTATTAAATAGAGAGTTTTTTAGCAGAGTAAGTTAGTAAAACAGAAGTAGTTAGTGATAGTGTAATTAACCGACATCAAGTTAGCCTGTCGCTGCCTTCTCCGTCGTAGTGACGTAGGTGACTGTTTATATGCCCATTGGGAGACTCCATGGTTCGGTAATCGAAAGGGCAGATAGCCCACACAACAATTATTAAGAAATCAAGAAACTCAGCACTTTGAAATGTTGCACTAGCGGTCAGAGAGCTTTCAAATTCAATCACATAAATATGATTATGGGTCTCTGTTTTATGTTTGTGTCATCTCAACTGTATCAGCTCATTTAATGACGAGAACATTATTTTTTATAAAATGTCTTTGTTTCCAAACGTAGTTTTTTTTTTAAAATAACAAAATGTAAACTATCTAACCCACAGCTAGAAGCAATGTGGGGATTCTTACCTTTCCCAAGGGTATTAGTCCAATTATGATCGAAAAGGAAACGACTAGAATATGAACTAACTTATTAAAATTCAAAAGTCCAACTGCCTACCCATAGTCCAAGAACACTTCCCAATATAATGTTGATTGACTGGTTTGGTGGGAAGATAACAAATTTAAACTTGACGATTAAACTCTGTAAACCCAAAGCACAATTCATCAGACAAATTCAAGCAAGCAATAGATGTAAAAACCGAAGTTCCAAGAGTTTGAAGAATGATTATAATTGTAAAAATAAAACTGTTCCACAAACTCCGACAAAAAATCTTATGCTACACACCAAAAATCATGGCAAATAAATGAAATCATTGTTGATGGAAATGATATTCAACACTTCATAGCATGAAATAAATTCAGTTGCTCTTTGAAGTGATTAAATTGCGGATCATTTTGAAAAAATGCTAGACTCACCGTGGTTAAAGATACTCAGTAATTGTTTAAACAATTATACAAAAAAAACAAAAGCTTTACATATTTCTGTTTGTAGAAAAGAAATGATTCATTGGAATATTAGTTGATATGAAAAGCGCTGACAGTTTCTCGTTTGTTCAAGAAAAACACAAACACCACAGGGAAATATAAAGTCTAGTTTAATATTTGTATTTTTTTATGAATAGTAAGTTCTGACACATCTGACTTTTCAAAATTATAAAATCTGATTGTTTTTCATTTTTCTCTACAAAACATTCTCATAGTTGATGTTTTCAAAACGTTTTGGTCAAATTATATTTTGGTATTCTTCGGGTGCATTAACCAACAGAATGATAACTATGGGGACCCTTAATTTCTCGGGATACAATTTAAAATATTCAATATTCCTATCTATTCGGGTTTAATACACTTGAAGAAATCCAGATGATATGTCGGTTGAAATGAGATGGATCTAAACTATAAGGATGAGGACAACAGTCTGCAAAAATACATTATACGATTATGAAACCTCATCTCAAAGTGTTCCCAAAACAATTAACGTTCTCAACTAATTTTAAATATCAATTACGAAAACTTAGAGGCATCTTAAATACGAAAGACATTATAGAAATATACAGGGTGTCCCAAAAGTTTGTGTCCAGTAGAAAAAATTATCTTAATGCCAATTGTGGATAGAGACTGCAATTAAATAAAACAATTTTATTGGTAAAAAAAAATACCTGACTAAAATTATAAAATAAAATATAGAGTTATCTATATAGAGAGAGTTTATTAGTTTATTTAATTTTCTATTAACCCATATTGTACATTAACTTTTTATATATTTTGTATATTTGAACATATATTTCTACATAAAATTAATCATCAAAACTTTGGTAAATATTTTACTACTTGCAAACGACAATTTTTGCGAACTATTTTCATTGAAAAAAAAAGTGTTTCTTCAGGGATTTTTTCAGTGTGTATTTGTGAAGGTGGAAAACCAATATCAAACATTTAAATATTAATCTAAGATTTATCTAAATACAATACAGTCTTATTGGCTGTATTGATAACTTTAAAATCTTTTAGAAATTTTCGGATAACCTACGTAGCAACTGATTAGTGTTTTTTTTTTTTTTAATTAAGTAAAATTTTTAACATGAACAAAAAAAAAACAGTAAGGCTCGAAATTTTCATTTTATTTATTGAAATTATTAGGTTTTAAACTGAGAGAAATAATGTACATATTTCTTAATCTTCACAACCAAATTTTGCATGAGGAATTTAGAAGATAAAAAAATAATGAAAATAATAACCTTGCTTACAAACCCTAAACAGATCCTGTTTATTTCATATCGACAGAGGATAAAATAAGGTTAATTCGGATGAGATATCATTAACAGAATTGGATTTCTATCGTATAACTTATATCATAAGTAAACAAAAGAAGATAAATGTTGTAAAGGTTATATTCAGAAACTTGTGTCAATTGTTTTCTTTTTCTTTTTTATTAACACAAATCAATAGAAAACATTTAACAAATTTAGAAAAAATATCTTTCAAAATTTTGAATTATGAAGATTGTCAGAATTTCTCTAAGGGTTTTTGTGGTGGATAATGCATTCATTTAGCAAACAGAAATATGAACAATAATAAAATTACAGACACGAAATTCTAATAACAATCTCTAAATATTAGAAAAGGCATCAATAAAAAGTGTTTTTAGACTGTTTTGGGATCTACTGTAATATAACTTTTTATATAAATAATGATAATGATAATAATAATAATATTAATAATAATAATAATTTTCTATTAATATTATTAATTCCCACAGTTATCAGACACAGCACTAGCATGCTGTATGTGATCAGTAGTTGTCACTCTACTAAAAACCACCGGTCACGAATTGCATGATAGTGCTTCAACCGTCCGGAGAGAAATTTAATAATAATAATAATAATAATAATAATAATGATAATAATAATAATAATAATAATAATAATAACAATAACAACTACAACAACAATTATAGTCAAGTCATGTTGAAGACCTTGGTTCTCAGTAGATCACTGAAGTTAAACAACATTGAATCTACTCATTACTAAGATGGGTGATCACTAAGGTATACCAGGTAACAGACCAGGTTGGTCGATGGTTCACGTGAACAGTTGAAGAACTCGAACTGAACGACATTAATCATACTAACCGGACAGGAAAGGTGCTGAGCGTCTAATAACATCTTCGAATTTGGCCCTTGTTTGAGAACAGAGTGTTTCAGATTACCCTGAGATTACAAAAAACTCAATAAATACTAGAACACTGATCTGAGCCCAAATGGACAAGGATAGTTCAACTTGTTCAACAACAAATACGGTCAAGTTCTGTTGGACACAACAGTTCTCGTTAGATCACCTGCGTTAAGCAACGGTGAGCCTGTTCAGTACTAAGATGGGTGACCACTAAGAAATAGGTATTTTACAAGGGCTTTTGCTTTGTTTTGATTTGGGCATATCAATCTTTTTAGATCATTAATGCCCTGAACAGTAACATTTTTGATAATCGTTTTTTTTTTCCACATATAGTTTTATTAATAACAAAATGTGCACTATTTAACTCATATCTGGAGGGAATGTGGAGGATTATACCTTTCCCAAGTGTATTAGTCCAATTATGAACACAAATGGAATGAGTAGGATTCAAACTCGCATTTTACATACATACATACATACAAAGAACAAAAATGACTAATAAAATGTTAAACAAAAACACATATAGAAAATACAAAAAAAAGTATATTATAGAAACAGCAGTTTGAGAATGAGGATTGTTTAAAGTGATTTTAGAAGCGTGAACGTCATTACGAAGCTAAACATCGATGATATTAATATTAAAGATTGACGATAAAATATAAATGTATTTATCAAATAGAGCGTGGAATAAAACGTTTGCAACAAAAGAAAAATAATAATATTTACAAAACTTCAGGAAAAAGCAGGGGGAAAATTGATATCAATAACCCAGTGGATGGTTTTTGGGGAGAAAAAAATACTTTAGTCCTGACAAACTACTTAAACAACCTTGATCAACAATTGCGAACTATTGTAAGAAAGCATACAGAAGAATAATACAAAAATCTACAATCAAGAATAAACTTAAAATTCTCTGCAACAACATCTATCTATCTATCTATCTATCTATCTATCTATCTATATGAATGGGTGAATGAAGCTCGGGGCAGCCCCAAGATATATCTCACCAGAAACCGTGGCAAGAAGGAAATGAAGGGCTGGCCAACGTAAATCGAGTAACATAGGTCATGGGCTAAGAGGCAGAGAGGAACCTCATCCCAATTCTAATTGTCCTTAGCGTTACGCACACACACAGAAATAGACAGACACACACACACACATACACACAAACACACACACAAACAAACACACACACACACATACACACACACACACACATATATATATATATATATATGTACTGGCCTTTTTTTGGTTCATGTGATATAAGCTATTATCATGCACAAATACTCTTATGGAAGGACACATAAAGTATCTTATTTCCTCTTATATTCTAATACTGTGTGCATTTTGTAATATATATATATATATATATATATATATATAATATTGAATCTACACAAGTAGCCTCTTAATCAGAAATGACGATTTAACTTATCTTTAAACAAATTATAAAGACATTATATATGATAATATATAGACTGTAAAACATTTTTTGTTCTGTTACTTTTTGTGCGACAACTAATGTAAATCAAAAGTGAAATATCACGTCTAAAATGAATTCTCTAAATAAATAGCGACAAAAGACGTTTTTTTTTTCCATTTATTTACGTCTCAACCTGCAATGACGAACGTCAAAATAAATTCTTCAAATAGCACCAGATGATCCATTCTCTCTCTTTGTTTGTTTGAAGCCATGTCAACCTTTTTAGGTCATTTAATACCGAAAACATTCATATTTTAATAATTGTTCATTTTTCTACCTCTACTTTTTTAAATAACATAATGTGCACTATTTAATTCTTAGATGGAGGGAATGTGAGGCTTCGTATCTTTCCCAAATATGAACAGTAAATAAAATGACTCGGATTCGAACTCAGGCATTATATTTCCGAAGCCGTCAGCCTACCCACTTGGCCAAGTGTGTTTCTCCTCTCTTTTTCATAATAAGCCTTGTTAATACTATACAATATAAAAATATTTACACGTATATACAACTAGAAACGAAACGTTCTTTATTGGAAAACCTGCTGGTTAAGACGTTTATAAATTCCAAAATTTACAAAAAATATCGAGTTTTATTACAATCACAGAATATGCAGATCAGTTTCATAATTAAATATCAATAAAATTTAAAATGTATTTTCTTTCTATATAGATGTACGTACATTTCTATATAGATAAACAATAAAATAGTATAACCTGTAGCTGTGCTGGAAAAGAAAACCTATAAAATCCTTTAGAACTTTGATTATTCAAACATATGGTCCAATAAAGAAAGAAGACTCGTAATCATCTAGAAAAAAATATCTGGAAAATAGTAGACTTTGCATTACCGACACACCACATAGTAGAACTCTCCCCAACAAAAAAAAAAGACAGTAAAAATCAGCAAATACCATAATTTAGCGAAGAAACTAAGGAAAATATTGATGATAAAACCAACAGTAACACCAATTATCATTGGAGAATTAATAACAATTCCCGGACCCTGATTTCTTATTGGAAGACTAGATTACGTTTTACCGACCACTGTACTTATAAGGTTAGCGGAAATATAAAGAAAAGTACCGAGCAAAGTGTCAAGTGTCTCTTGGCAAAAATTGGACAGGTAGTTTGAGAGTTTATAGTCATAAAAGTTTTGAAGAATTTTTTCGATGATGGACAGTAAGAATGTGAACAATTTTCTTAAAGTTGGTCAATTAATTCGAACAGCTGACTTTTTTTGATTATAGCTTTTTTATACTAGTCAGGGGTTATCTTGCACGGTCTCTTTTAAGTGCAATTGAGTGAATTTTAAAGGAAATTAGCCTAGCTGCTTCTGAGTATATAAAGCACAAATTCACACACAGACATACGCACATTATAGGTTTTTTTATACTAGTCAGGGGTTATCTTACACGGTCTCTTTTAAGTGCAATTGAGTAAATTTTAAAGGAAATTAGCCTAGCTGCTTCTGAGTATATAAACCACAATTCGCACACAGACATACGCACAGATCCATAAAATTCCACTTATGTAAAAGTTAATTAATAATTATAAATAACATAATATTATAAAAATTATATTATATTATTATGATAATCATATAAATAAAATGTTCAAGTTTCTCAGTCTGATTACTATGATAATTATTCTTCAATCTTACGGTCTCTTTTCTTTTGCTATTTTACAGAAAGTTTGGCCAATGAAAATAGTTTGGGTTGACATTCAAGTAAAAAGTAACGAATTTTCATTTTAATGCACAAATCTGAATTACATTAACTATTCATAATGCATGTAAAATAAGAAAAAAGAAACGAGAATAAACATATCCAGCTGCATTCCATCACAAACATATTGAATTTAGATTTTAATTCGAATTTGATTACTACAGAAAGCAGATGATGAATAATACATTACCTTTTGTTAAATTAACTCATGCAAACACAGTCAGATGCATAGGTAAACATACACACTAACTGTCACTAATTGATGCATATGTAAATGGATACGTATAGCGACGCATCAACATACACAGTAACGAGAACTTAAAGACAAATGCACACTTGTATACCTATACGTCTCTCAGTCTATCTACCATTCTCCCCTCTCACTTCCTCTCCACCAATTTTTTAATCAATCTATTAATCTATCAACCTCCTATTATTAAAGAAAACTGAGATAAAAGTGACCACAAAAGTAGGATCAAAGAATGGAGTGTAAAGAGTTGGCAGTAACTACAAAAACACAAACATACAAACCCACACACACTCTTACATATATATATGTATATATATATAAATATAGTTAAAATGTGATATGGTTCTTCCAACGAGAGAAAAAATTATAGTAAGAAAGTAAAGAAATGAGGCCGTGAACGTATGGTTGAAAATGTTATGATTTAAATTTTAATATTATTATTAAATATGTACATATTGTGCGACACGTGTTTCGAGTTTTGGTAACTCTCTT
>JAUZSX010342876.1:0-10467 GCA_034780655.1 Idiosepius hallami
GCATTATGTATAAATAAATAAATTCACTTTTAAATGTTCTCATTCTTTTAAGTAAATATTTTTTTCAATAAATAATTACGGCTTCAATGATCGGTGAGGTTAAAAAAAATATTTAAATGTCCTGTCATACCTAACCCGCACCTCTACAACTTTCTATCCGAATTCAATGCGAAATATACTCAGATGCTCTATTAAATCTTTAGGGTTAGGTTTGGAGATGGGGTTGATTTTTTGTTCGAATCGATCTAGGTGTGTGTATGGGGGATAATTTTCGATGGAAACGGTTAGCAGATTCTTTTTACGGCACGACGAAATCAACAAGAAAAATATTTTTTCGTTTACTGGTGTAAATTCGGGTCAAAAGTAAAAATTCTCTCTCTCTCTCTCTCTCCCCCCTCTCTCTCTCACACACACACTCGTGTGCACACGCGCACACACAAACTCTCGTGCGCACACGTACACACACACACTCTCGTGCGCACACGCACACACACACAAATTGAGTATAAAAAAAAGTCAACCAAAACCGGGAACCAAACATAACCAAACCAAACCAAACCAACCATTCAAACCATATTTGAGTTTATTTCTAAGGAAAAGAAAACTTCATTTAGTTTAATCCTTTGAACCCTTGAAAGTCGATATATCGGCCCTGAAAACATAAATCAAATAAAGAAACACCAATATGTTGCCCTTAATATGTTTCTCTAATATAACGGCTCTGAGTGACTACTTGGTAATTTGTATAAGTCGGGTTCAAAGGATTAATTTAGCTTAGTTATTATTTGTTGAACTTCTCACACTCTAGTTTTTATTAGTATTATAATTATCATTATTATTAGTAGTTTACCGTAATTTAATTTTTTAAAGCCATTTAGGTTGATATTAAAACAATTTTTTACATTAACCTTTTGGATATTATAGGGCCGATATATCGGCCCTGGAGACTAAAGGCAAAACAGAACGGCTATGAGTGACTAGTGAGTGGGCCAGTGGGTTATTTTGCTATACGAGGAACAGGATCAACAGGTGGGTGAGGTGCAAATAAAATACTACAGGTATCACAGTATCACACACACACACACACATACACAGGACATAGCACACACACATACACATACACAGCACACACACATACACAGCACACACACAACACATACACAGCACACACGCATACACAACACATACACAGCACACACACATACACAGCACACACACATACACACATACACAACACATACACAGCACACACACATACACAGACAGAGCACATACACAGCACACACACACACGCACACACACACACACACACACACACACACACCAATTGCTGTTTTCCAGCGAGTTTTTTTTTTACCAACCATTTCAGGGGAGTCATAGGCGAGTTCGAATCCTTGACGTTCCATTAATTGAATAATCCCCTTGGGAAAGGTGAAATTACCCCTGATGGTGAACATTGTGTTATTAAAAAAATGTGTGTGAACAAAAAGGAAGTTTATCAAAAATGATTGTTCTCGGCATTAAATCACCTAAAAAGGTTGATATTATATTTACTTGGTAGAGCACCAAACCAAGTTAAGTTAGGCACAAGGCCATTTTTACGTGCTTTATATACCTGGGCTTTTTCAATTAAGTGTTTACATTTACTTCACCTAGATGAATTTGCTCTCCCAAGTTAACGAGCCCCATCTGCCCGAAACAGCGAAAGTGAAACTAATGGTTTTGACTGGGATTTGATCTTGCGTACTACGATTCCAGAGCCCGAGCTTTTACCAATGCTCCAACTTCGCTGTCAATAAAAAGCTTGATATGTCGTCAAACAATCAAACCAACCATTTAAACTATTTTCACAGCTATAATATCGACTAATAGTCCTTGCTCCTGCTGCTGCTTTCAAAAAACAAACTATTATCGCTAATAATTCCCCGGTTCCAAGTTACTATTACATCTACTATTATTATTATAGCTGCTGCTGCTGCTGTGTGATCGTCTCTCGTCCATATTATCAGCAGCAGCAGTCAACCTGCTTGCCTAGTTTAGGAAGTAAATAACTCGAATAATACATGTGAACTTAAAAGACTAAAAACTAGTGAGGGTGACAGAGACAACACACCAGGGTGCAAAGAAGGAAAAATAAGCTTATTTCTCTTCCCTACCAACTAAGCTTTTCGTAAGGTCCACAAAAAAAAGTATTTAAAAAAAAACAAAAAAACTAAGGTGTACACTTACACATTAACAACAAGCATTCATTCCATTCATAGTTTTTAAAATTATCAATAAGTCATCATCATCATCGATAATACCAATCATTGGAATCAATCATCATCATTATTATTATCAGTTTTGATATTTTTGAAATTTTGAAATTCACGATTTAATTGAAAAATAATGTTTTAATTATTTTTTATTCGAAGTTCAAATAAGAGTTAATTTTATTTTTTGGTCAGAACTAGTCGGAAAAACTCGGCTAAAAAAAGATTATCGTTTTTATTTTTAAAAAGTGAATGGGAAAAAAAAGAAAGTGTTTGAAAAGTTTATGAAAACCTTTTAAATTTTTACATAAAAAAAATAATTGTGTTCTTAAAAGTTATTTTAGAAAATATGAAACTTTTTTTCTTTGATAGTCTTATATATATATATATATATTAAAAAAATAACAGAAATAGTTAAAGATTGTTGATTTTTTATTTTGTTTATTCATTCTCGTTCGTTCGGAACTTAACGTGAATGAACGAAAATTAATTTTTTTTTTTCATAAAAAAAACAGACAACATTGTCAAATATTCCTGTATTTTTTCTTTGCGAGGAGGATTTATTAACAACAAACTAGGAATAAAAAAAAATATTATTTACAAAAAATCAAAAAAAAAAAACTTGTTTGAACGAGAATTTTTTTGAAGGGGTTTAACAAAAAATTAAAAAAAAAAAAAATCAAAGAAGCAGACGACAGTTTAGATATCGATGACAATGGAGTCATAATGAGGGTGTCGTTCCGGAAAGTTGTTTATTCCGTACTGGGTGCCTATTTCCTGGTAACGTGTTACACGGGATATTTACTGGTGAGGAGGAGGCTGGCACGCAGCCGACAGGATTTGGCCAGGGTGCAACAATTAGCAGGTAAGTCAAGTCAGTTATTAACAAAACCTCTTAAAACTCCTATCTAGTGGTTAACGGTTACCCATTTTTTTACCACCCTTTCATTTCAAAGACTACATCATATAAAATTTTTAAAAAATAATAATAAACATTGCTTATTCTATTTACAAAACATTATTTTAACAAGAAATTAAAAATTATGTCCATAAAAACAAGTAGATTTTATTTTAAACCTCTTAAAATTCCGATGCCAGCCGCCAGCCAGGCCAGCCCTCTTTGGCCGAGGCCAAATGGGATTCTCTGACTCTGGTCCTAACCATGCCATATACTTAGTATGGGATGGCATATCATCCACTATATGTCCTTAACACACCGGCACGCGTAATCCTTTCGGCCTTAGTATAACCAAAGGCAAAAAAAGACACAGACATTTCGACCCTAATATGTTTCTTTAATAGAACGTCTCTGAGTGACCACTTGGTAATATTGCTAGTCAGGGTCCAAAGATTGAGGTTGAAATATCGTTGTGTGTATGCGGCATACACTGTGTATGCCTTGTTTTGCCTTAAGTCACCAGGACTAACATATCGGTTCTTTAGGGTTTAAAGGGTTAAAACCCCGGTATGCTAGAGAGCCAGCCAGACCGACCGCCCGGACAAAACCGGTAAAAAAAAGGATGTTAGAAGTTTCGTTTCTAATGTTACAGGGATAGAAAGGTAGGACTTTGGGCTGTTTTTCTTGTCAATATTGCTGTGTGTGTCTCTGTCTGGTATGACGAAAACAAGGAAAATGGTTTAGGTGGCTTAAATAGGCTTAAGACAGGGTCAGGGCAATAACCAGCGGGCGGGGCCGGGGACACGTCTCTGCACGCCACGACAACCCCTTCTTCGCTAGGACCAGAATGGACAGGCCAGTAAGTTGGGGCTACCTACTTAGAGTAATATGGCCCTATCCATTATTCTCTGTCAATAATTATCGGCATGCGTGCCCCCGTGTTGCCCGTGTCGGTATGTTAAGGACAGATACTATGGCATTATGGCAATGGCATGTCATCATAGGACCAGAGGGCATCCATGGCACGATATTGGCGGGGTGTCGACACACTCCACGTTGGAGAGAAAAAAAAGGGGGCACACACCAGTGACCACCACAAACAGTAGTACACATATTACAACAAATAAACAGTAACATTAAACCTGACATTTTTTTTATTTCTTGTTCAACAAATAAATCACCAAAAATACCCTTTTGACAAATAAAAACGTTTAATTTTAAGAAAAATTGTTGATTTTTTTTTCTATTTTTTTTTTTCACTAAAAAAAAAAAAAATTTTTTTTTCACTAAAAAAAAAAAATAGAAAAAAAAATCAACAATTTTTCTTTAAGTTTTCTGATGAGTGTCTGTTCATCGTTTTGTATTCCTTAAATTAGGTTTAAAATGGTTGTAAAATGTTTTTAGCTGTTGTGTTTTCGTTGGTTGTTTGTTTCATTGTCATATTTTTAAGTACTTTCAACTTGAATCCTCACTCATCTAGGAACTTGAAAGAAAAGCCACTAAAAATATGTAGAGGTATGGAATACCTAAATGAAGGAATTTACCCACACATTTCACACCCTCCTCACCCTTGAGAGTCATTAGTGCTGTTGGTTGTGTTGTTTTTGCTCAATAATATCAACAACAGCTAATTCTGTCTGTCTCTCTCACTCTCCGTAACATAACACATTTTCCACAATAAATCATAAAATGTTGTTCGTAGGTAAAAAATTACGTTTTTATTTACGCTTACTTTTGTAAATAATATTAATAATAAAACTTCTTGTAATCCAATATGATATCAATATATTATTATTATTATTAATAATAATAATAATGGTAATAATAATAGTAATAATAATAATAATAAAGATTGCAGTATTTTCGTCAAGTCAATGAAAATACACGTTTAATAATTAATCAATTTTGCACCTAGAGTTGAGTTAAGATCAAGGTAGGCATCAGATTTGTTATTATTTTACGACGACTTTACATTTAAAGAAAAAAAGAATTATATATCGAATTTAATAAAATAAAAATTAAACTAGTCATTTTTAAAATTTTTAATATATTTACTTTGGTTATATACACAGGTAAAATAAAAAAAATTAATTTAAGAAAGAAATCAAATAATACCCAGATTTAATGTTGTTTCATAATTGACAGGATTTATATAATTTTTAGAATTCTTTCTCGAAGATACCGTTTTTATTTATTTATTTATTTGCGATGGCGCCGCCCGTGCCGGTCTTTTGAAGATATACCATTTTTTTTCTCTTTATATTTGGGAAAGTAATTTCACTCTCTTTTTAAAAATACTATTTTAGTCTTTTGATATGTTATGTAAACTGGTTTTATTTTTGAATAGATTTTTTTTTCAATTAACCAAAGAAAAAAATAACCTTTATGTCCATGTGTTTTCGTTTCGCGGGTGGCGGGTCCTAATAGAAATTCTTATATTTCTCTTTTTTGCAGAATAATATTAAGGTACTAGTGGAGATTAAAGATTAGTGTTAAAAATGTGTTTTGAAATAATACATGCTCCCCAAAGACTAAAACACTACGCATGCGTGTTTTTTAAAAATAAATATTTTTTAAAAATTAATATTTATTGTAAATGTAAATAATTTTTAAAAATAAACATTTATTGTAAAAGTGAGAAACACACACACACACCAGTGACACCACCAACCACCACCACACGCACGTTGTTAAAATGTTTGTTGTAAATTTTAAAAAAGTATGTATGCAAAAAAAGTTTTAATTAACCAAATAAAGTAAAAAAAAAATAATGTTTGTAAAAATTTGAAAATTGACAATATAAACGAAAGAACACGCTAATAAATAGCATGCGTAAGTGTTAGTCTTTGGGGAGCGTTTATTATTTCAAAACATATTTTTAACGCAAATCTCTAATCTCCACTTGTACCTAATATTAATACTGATAAATGTATATTAATTAACAAAAGCACTTTAAAACCACTCATCTACTTATTTATATCTAAAAAGAAATAGCTTTGTATTGTTTGTGTTTTTGGTAGTTGGTATGTGATTGGTGGTGTTTGTGGATGTCTGGTGTTTGTTACTGATCGTTTACTTCCCTCTCTCTTCTTAAATATTTTTATGATGCTTTTTATTCGATATTTCCGTAGAAATCAAAATGAATTTTCTTGTAAATACAATAGCAAATATAAGTGTGTGTACACAATATACACACTCACGCGCACCTTAAATAAATCAAAAAAATAAAATGTGTATTGTGTTTGTGTACTTGCTTTTAGCTTTGCTTACTATGTGTGATTGTGGTTGTTGGTAAACTTGGACTACTACTCTGGACTGGTCCAGGGTTGTGGTATTTTTGGTGTGTGTATTTTTCTCCGTAAGATAACTTTACACTTATTCAACAATATTAAAAACGACTAATTCATTTACTCGCACGAAAAAGCACGGAACAGAACATTGTAAAATAAAATAAAAAATACCTCACACATTTTTTAACATTTAAGTACTTTTTAATCGATTGTATAAATGCAATAAATAAATAAATATTGACTATGCACACGAATGAATAATTGTTTATTTTAAGATTTAATCATTTGGATCCTAACATATAAAAATATATTACGAAGTAGTCCCTCAGAGCCGTTATTATTAGAGGAAAATATTAGGATCAAAATGTTGGGGTCTGTGTTCTTTTGCCTTATGTCTTCAGGGCCGATATACCGGCCTATTAGGGTCTAAAGGGTTAAACCTACACTTGAAATAAAAATGTTTTCTTTTCTAGATAAATCCGTTCTGGAGATTCTTCTTATTATTATTACTATTATTATTATTAGTTTTCTGTTTATTCATCATTCACCAACCTTCACCTCTTGTTTGAAAGCTGAAATAATCCGTTCAAAGGAGATTATAATATACGTGTTAACGCGTAAAGATTAAAATATCTTTTTTTTTTTCGTCTATTTGCTTTTATTATGCTTTTTACCTTTTAACTTGCACACGAAAGATTTTCAGTGTTTTTTTTTTCAAATTATTTGAAATTCCAAAAACGTGTCTGTTTTAGTAGTAGTTCCATAGACTTCCTGTTCTGTTGCCCCCCCCCAATCAGAAACCTATTTAATTCTTCCTCCTTGTTAACACGAGCGAAATAAAAATAATTGTTTTTGTTTTTGAATTTATTTTTGTAATTAACAATCTAATTATTAATTAAAACAAAACAAAAAAAAAATGATAATCAGTTAAAAATGTAAAAATTATTTGCCCACACCAACCCGTCGTCGTCACTCTCGCACCTGCTAAATTTTAGCTACTTGTTCAAGTTTAGAACCGTTTATTTTAATTTTTCTGTTTATATGACTTAATTAAAATTAATCACGCAATTGAAATGCTTAAGATTTCTTATCCACTGTTAAAGGTAGTTTAAAATAGACCCTATTAAAAAAAAAAAGTTAGTGTCTGCAAGTGTATTATTCTCTCTTTAACAATGCAAAGCAACAGTCAACACTAAGCAACAGTTGTTTTTCTTGGTAGTTGTGGTTTTTTTTCTACATTTAATCTTGAAAATCGCAATAATTGTAACGATTTTGAGTTTTAGTGATTTTTTTTTACGTATTTAAAAAGAAAATAATTATCTTAATATCTGCTATTAATCTTAATTCCTAA
Source organism: Idiosepius hallami (assembly GCA_034780655.1). NCBI lineage: Eukaryota > Metazoa > Mollusca > Cephalopoda > Idiosepiidae > Idiosepius > Idiosepius hallami. Next base: position 7,792 of record JAUZSX010342876.1, read on the forward strand.
ACTCATATTTACGTTGGAATAATATTCATCTTCCTCCTCCCAATTCACTTTTAATGATTTTAACTCCCAAGTTAATTTTTTTTCTTGTGTCATTTATCGTCTACGATATAGGTATAATTTTTCAAAACGTAATCACCGTGTAGTTAGCATAAATCGCTATTTTGTGTAGCTTGTGATGTTGTTGAGTGAGCAAATGTTGTTAAACTACGATATGGAAACAAATAATAAAGATAAAATAAAATGAAATTCAATAACCTGTTCTGTTATGTTTTTGGCGTTGATGTTGGACCAATAAATGGACCATATGCAGTTAAAAATATTTTTAGATTGTCTTTGTAAATTTGATAAAACAAATAGGAAATTTCTTTATTAAAACAACTATGTTAGAATTTCTTAAAATTTGCGGAACTACATATTTTTGGCACTAGATTGGATTAAAAAAAAATGAGCCCTTGTTTATTGCCTTGCTTTTTAAAATAAATTATTCGTAATAATTATCTAATAAAGAAATTAACTGTGTTTTTTTTTTCGGACTTCTGTCCTCATCTTGGTAATTTAATGTTTTTTGGGGTTTTTTTTATACTACGTTTCCGCCCAGTGACTGCCCCTCAGGCCATCATCACCCAAAAAATTACCAAGATGGGGAGGGACAGAAGTAAAAAAAAAAAAAAAAGTTAATAATTAACTGTTTTTTTTGTTTGTTTTTTTTAGATGAGGGTGAGGCAAGGCATCATAATAAAGAAATTAACTTCATTTCTTTATTATGATGCCTCACCCTCATCTCAAAATAAAAAATAATAATTTTGTAATATTTTTAATTTTTTTTTCTTTCACTTAAGAAAAAAAAAAAAAATCTTCCGAAAGACAATTTCGCATCTTCACCATTTTTTTCTCACTTCCTCTCATTTCATTCTTCTTCCTAACACGATAATCTGAAGATAACCTGTTGCTTTTACCGAAGCATTTTTCTATCTGAAAATGATGATCATTAGTTCACTTAGTCCTACTACTACACTTTACACTTACACTGTCATTTACGTGACTACAAAACCTAACCTCTGTTTCTTTCTTGATATATGAACCTAAAATTTACAAAAAAAAAATCATTTTTAACCCTTTCGACTCTAAGGGCCCGATATATCGGCCTTAGTAACCAAAGGCACTGACATTTCGACCCTAATATGTTTTTATAATAGAACGACTCTGAGTGACTAGTTGGTAATGTTGATAAGTCAGGGTCCAAAAGTGGAGGTTGAAATAATATGGCTCTTTAATAGAACGGCTATGGGTGTGGGTGACTACTTGGTAATGTTGATAAGTCAGGGTCCAAAAGTGGAGGTTGAAATATCTTTGTGTGTGTGTCTTCTTTTGCCGTAAATCGCAAGGGCCGATATATCGATACTTCAGGGTTTAAAAGGTTAAAGGTTAAATAATGATTTGAATGGATTGGATGGATGACTTGTTTATGCAGTTAGTTAAAAGATGGGGATGATTTGGTTTATGGTTTACCCAAAGTAAAACTTAGAGATTATTTAAGAAAAAAATATTTGACACCGCTTAAAATAGTTTTCTCAAGTCTAGTCTAGTGTTCTGTTTTGGTGTTATGTCATGTGTGAATGAGTGTGGGTGGATGATGATCATCATCACTGTCACCATCATCACCAGTACCACACACCACACCACCACACCCAACCACCGCCACAAACTCTGTTCTTCTGCTCTTGGCCTCTTGTTACGTTTTTAATTAAATTAAAGTTTAATTATTAAACTTATTCTTTAGATGTTCATTAACTCTTTCGATCCTAAAGGGCCGATATATTGGCATTCCTTACCAAAGACAAAAAAGGCACCGACATGTCGACCTTAATATGGTTCTTTAATAGAACGACTGTGAGTGACTACTTGGTAATATTGCTAAGTCAGGGTTCAAAGGTAGAGGTTTTTTTGTGTGTCTTCTTTTGCCTTAAGTCGCCAAAGGCCGATATATCGGTTCTTTAGGGTTTAAAGTAGTTTTTCGGACTGCTGAGTTTTTTTGTTTTTTTTTTTTGAGGGGGGTGTCTGTTGTTGTTGCTGTTCAGTTGTTATCCTTAGACTTATGATTTTTACCTTCTTCACTACGTTTCGGCCGATAAGTCCCTTCTTGGTCTATTTTAGGTGAGGTTGGAAACCCATCCTAGGGATTATTTACAGAATCTCCAAATAAACCCTTTATTCAATCCACGATAGTAGACTGACAGACTGCTGAGGGCTGACTGCTGCTCTCTGCTCTCTCTCGTTCTGTCAAAGATTTGACTAGATTTTGGGTGTCAAATCTTGAGCGACAGCGAATTTGAGGGTTAACTGAACTGACCAGCCAGCCAGTAGTCACCAATAAATAAATCAGTACTATAAAAAATACACCCGTCTGAAATGCAACCATAACCTTTGAACCCCGACTTATCAAAATTGCCAAATAGTCACAGAATCGTTATGTTTGAAGAACATATTAAAGCCATTTGGCAGCGACGGTGGAGCATTGGTAAAAAAAAATCACCGTTATTTCTTGTGGTGTCGGGTTGCATTATTAATCCTTTTAACCATAAAGGGCTGATGTATTGGCTCTGTAATATTAGTGGTTTTGGTGGTAATTAATTGATTGAGTAGATACCAATATTAGCTTTTAAAAGTTATTCTTTA
>JAUZSX010342886.1:0-10464 GCA_034780655.1 Idiosepius hallami
ATTCTTTTCTTATATATATATATATATATATATATATATATATATATATATATTTAAACAGGTTTTTTGTTGTGTAAAATTTTATTATGGAATTAAATAAACAAAGTTTAGTGGGGACATAAAGGCATTGTAAATGATTTTTTTTAGAAATCTATAGAACAGGAGGAAGAAAAGTAGGGACATATAATCGACCAAAGATAAGAGAAAAAAAAAAAAATTCTCCAATAGTTAAAATGATTCATTTTTTGTTCCAATCGCCATGGGTCATAGTTGCTGCTGTCAGCCATATTTAATCATGGTTCATATGATAAAATCAATTATAGATATGAGTTCACCAGAGGCCATAGATTGAACAGTGAGTTTCATTAAAACTGCAGACAAATGAAAAAGTTTTGACAGAAAAGATTGGGTCAGTGAACTATTTGAATTTAAATAATTATAGAAAATGGAAATGATCTCTTAATAGAAGTAAGCCAATAAGACAAAATATATAATTAGAATGTCAATGTAGGTATATTCAACCCTTTTGATTTTAATAGCATTGTGTGAGTGTTTATGATATATATGTATGGGTGAAATGTGCATAAACTAGATATGTTTTAACACACATACATTTTTAAACACTTCATTTTCTTCCTTCTCAATTTTTATCAACATTTCAATCAAAAAGAAAACTTGAATTTTGTAAATGGATCTTTTATTTTTGAGTTGAGGCTTTATAATCTCAGTATTAATTCTATTGTGGATTTTTGTTCTCGTCTTGATAGTTCTTGTTGTTTTCTCATAACGTTTCAATACAATGTTTAAATACAAATTGCAAATTCAGTATGAATTTGACTAAGGTGAACAAATAATTAGATTTATGATACCAAACAATTTAACCTTGATCGTCCTTCTTTACCTGTGGCATAGCGGATAGAAGTATAGGAGTTTATACGGCTCCAGATGAGAAAAGAGAGGTTTCAATTCCTACCCAAGCAAAGGTTTTCTTGCCCTAAAATGTGGTGCTAGACAACAATTTTTGAAGACAGAGAAAACTGATAGTATGGTTACAAGACAAGATAGTATGGTTTCCTATCCGAAATTGAAGTTAATTACCTGAAGATGGACAGAGATGAAGTTGGCAGAAACAGTTAGAAAAAACAAAAACTACCAAGATGAGGACAAAAAAGTCAGGGGTAAAATTAATATTGAATTTTATTTTGTGTTAATGAACAAGTGTGGATAAACTCATACATAATTTGATATGTGAATATTAATTGAATTCTAAACCAGAAATTTTTGCAAAAGATGTCTAATTTATACTATTTACCAATTTATTCAGTATATTGAAAGTTGAAGCATCTATATTATATAATTTGTCTTCAAATCAAATTACAAAATTATTTATTCATCTCTATATCTTCATAATTTAGAGACACTTATTGATTTCATTAATTTGAAATGAATTTTCTTAGATAAGCGTAGAAAAAAAAGATAAAAAAAACTGTTTGCAAGAAATGACTTATAATAGCCATAAGATAAAATGAATGATGAAATTAAATACTTACTTGACTTCATTACCATACTGTTTCTCTGAAAAGAAAAAGAAGAAAAAAAAGATCAATATTGATTCACTGATTAAAAAGGGGAAAAAATATTAGCTAATTTATGTTAGCAAAAGTTTTCTGAACTTTACAAGAAAAAAATTATAATAAAGATTACATATAGAACATATATACGGTCAAGTGGTATTGGAGACACCGGTTCCCATCATATCACCAAAGTTAAGCAATATCGAGCCTGGTCAGTAGTTAGATGGGTGATCATTTAAAAATACCAGGTACTGTATCTGGTGGGAACAGTTAAACCACTGGGTTGATGCACCCTCAGTCTTTGGTTAGAAAGACATCTATACATGCGGATGTGGACCGCTTGTGAAGTTCAAATTCCCATGCGACTCAACACTGAATCGTGAGTGTTCAGTGGTTGAGCTGGCTAAACCTGCATGGATTAGTATGCCAATACACACACACACACACACATAAACAAACACAGAGAAAACAAACCCCCAAAAAACATTGGATCAGTCCTTGGTTTATTTTCCACAGAAATCTTCTATTTTGTCTGAGTAGCACAAGATGTATCTATATATTTATTATAAAGAAGTCTCAGTGAAAACCTGAAATCCCCTTTGGAAACTATTTACCTGTAATTATATTAATCTGAAGAGTGAGATTGCTTATATTTATAGTTAGAGTGCTCAATATCAGTGATAGAGCATGTATGGTGGATAAGCATAGACATGGAGTCAATGGCCTGTGTGGTCATCATATTGTAAATTGAGAACGATAGTTCAAATACACTAAATACTATAATCAACATTAATCCCCTCCCTGCCGCTTCATTCGATGTTTTTCTTCTTATTAGTAGTTGTTGATTTGAACATGTAGTAATTCATTCTCAGAGAGTTAAATCATTGGATAATGAAATCTGTATTTAGTTCTAGCCTTATTAGTTTTTGGATTCAATTTAAGCAATATAGATTCTTTAATCCTTTAATTACAAATATTTCTACAGATATTGATATGTTTTTCAATAACATTCTTAGTATAAATTCGTAAAATATCGAGGCAACTAAAATTAATGGCTGCTGTAATTCACTTGCAACCTGTTTACTATTTTTTGAAAAAAACAGAATTTTTAGTGTAAATATTTGGTGTAACATGATGAAAAATAATACTGATATTCCTTGTTAAATAACCGCAGAAAACTTAGACATAGAATTTAATGATTTTGATTTTTTTTTTTTTTTTTTTTAAAATAAAAATATAATTTAATCCAATTGCTTTAAGATAGAGGATTGGATTGGATGATTTGTTTAACCAGCATGTCAACCCTCATGGGTCATTTAATGCTGAAGAGGTATGTTTGGTTATTGTTTATTAAAATTTTAGATTTTGCTGTATAGCCTTGTTTCTTTTAGGGACGATGTTGTTATAGTCTACTTTGTGGAAAAAGTCTTTTAGATTGTTTTCATGGAAGTACTTCTAAGATAGTAAGATAGAGGAATATGGATTAAAAAAGCAGTTTAACAATTTAGCCTACTTTTAAAAGCAGCATCAGTTTCTTTGTCTCAAATCTTGAAATATTTGTTTGAATGAAGACAACAGAGAGAAGAAGCCTAACAAAAGAGTCCCAGGATTCTGGTATCAGAGTAACTTACTGATAATTCTTAACAGCTACGCCCACCATTGCTTTAACTGACTTATCTCCAATATTTTTCTTTTCTTTTTTTTTCAAGGCAGTGAGAATTTTTTCCTAGGTTCATACACATCTGTTTTCAAGAAAGACATTTAAAAGTTGGGGGTGGGGGAGTCAATGACAGATTATTCAACATATTCTCTTCCCCTCTGTAAGACTGGGGGTAGTTTTCGTCACTCTTTACTTATTTCATTTTGCTGCCTAAGTCAGTAAGAAAAACAAGATATCAAATTTCTACAATTGGCCAAACCATGATTCCTCAATGTCGAATAGCAACTTAGAAGAAAATTAATCGGAAACAAAAGGCTTGCATTTATTTTTTAATATTCAATAGAGAATAACAAATAAGAAAATACCTTTTTCTAACAAAGTTCTCTTTCTCTCACTTTGAATACATGAAAAATATGCAAGTAAGAACTAAGTATAATATGCAAGTGAGAACTAAGTATATCTTATTGAAAAATTTAATTTAATGTGATTTATTTTTTTAAGAGAAATCATTTAAAACTAATATTATAAATATAATAAAAATATTATAAATATTATATATTATTATATTTATAAATATTATAAATAAAAAAAATTCTATTTTACAAGGATTTTTAAAAATTGCATTGTTTATAAGCTTAAAACAATTTTCGTACATTGTAATAGGTTCCCAAATTTGTTTATCTATTGTAATGTAATAGGCCTTTAAATTTATTCTTTAATAAAATGTTTATCTTTAAGATTTGCTAGTCTATTTTTCTCATTTTTAGATATTTAATTATTTTAGTGTTATGAAACATATTTGATGTTTTTAAATAAAACTAATTTATCTTCACAATACATAATGCAAAATGTAATGCTGAGAAAGATTTGGATATATTACTTGATAAATACAGAATAGTTTATATAATTAATAATCTGACAAAAAGAGAAGGTAAAAGATTTAGATATTATATTTAATTGGTGAGTAGCACCAACCAAGTTTGGAACAAGGCCATTTTTAAGGTGAAAAATGTAAAAGATTTAGATATACTTTTGACAAAAACATTCCTGTAGAATGCTGAATCAAATCTTTAAAAAAAAACTATTGAATTAAAGCATAAAATACTTTAAATGCTTAATCTAAGAGAAAAAGATATTCTTATGTAAATTAAGATGGGAAAATTAATAAAATTGCAAAAAGCAATAAAAGGTATTGGTTTTCATATAAGAATAATGAATTTTAAATTTTTTCCTGAATTTATGTAGTGAGGCTTGTTAATTAATATCATTGAAGTTATTTAATAATAATAATATTCTTTGGTTTTGGTATCTATAATATTAGGTCTAAAACAGGTTGGTTGTTCCTATGAATCATTATAGGAATTTATGAACTGATTGCTTATAATTTTTATTTTGTGGACTTTTCTTCTCATTTATCAAAGTTTTTTTTATGCCTAATACTTCAGCCAACTTATTTTCTGACACCTGAAAAAGGCCAGAGGATAAGTTGGTCAATATGTCATGAATAACAAAAAAAACTATGATAAATGAGGAGAAAAGTTCTCAGAATAAATACATGATTGCTTCTATAACACGGTTTCAAAGAAGTAGGAAAACAAGACAAGGTTTTACAAAATTCTTGTGCTTTCATTGATTATTTATAAAGGCTTCTACAACAAATAATCTAATCTGACTCAATTCTCAGAAGGAGCTTTCATGAATAAGGTAATTCGGTTCATGAATCAACCTCTTTGTAACTAGAATAATTCTGTTTATTTGATCTAATCTTACTGGTCAAATGCTTTGGCTGATAAGCCCTGTACCCTTCTTGGGGCTGATAAGCCCTGAACCCTTCTTGTACAACTCAAGGACCATCTGATTAAACTTGGTATATATTAGGAGTTATTTTAACCTCTTAATTTCACTGGGTAACATAGGGCCACAACACCATCTGTCGTCGTTGAGGTTTCTGTAACATTCTCTCTTTTACAGAATTGGGTTGTTAGCCCTGTTCTAACCTCCCAACCTGGAGAACCAGTAAAAGTACCTGATATTCATAAGTGGTCAACCATCTTAGTACTGAATAGGCTCTATGTTGGTTAACTTCAGTGATCTAGAGACAACCAGTGTCTTCAATGCAACTTGGCCGTACTCCTTTTATGAGTGAACCACACAAAATATTCGGCTAAATGTTTTTTTTAAGTTCAACAAGAAATATTTGAAGAAGGCAGGTTACATTGGTTGAAATAATGAAACTGTTGCAATAAAAGATTAAGACAAAAAAAGTCTAAGTATTCTATGGGATAGAAACTCTAAAGATTGAGAAGTTTATATAATTTTTTTTTACCCTTTAGATCCTAACTTATCAAAATTACCAAGTAGTCACTCAGAACTGTTACATTAGAGGAACATATTAAAGCCAAAATATTGGTGTCTTTTTTTGCCTATTGTTGTGTTTCAATCAATGACACAGAATTTTATATCTGAATCTTATAAGATTGGTTGTAAATTAAAACTTTTTTAAATTTGATATGTTAAAGTTAAAATAGTTTTGCAAGTAAAAATAATAATTTTATTGCCATATGCCTCACGTTGAAAACTGAAATCATACAACTCAAAATGTTCCAAATATCCACTATACAACAAATTAATGAATGTTTATTTTACAATATTATTAAAAAATAGATTCATGAATAAAACAATTATTGATTTGAATTTACAAAAATATTTCAATGGTTCATTCCAATACATTGTGTATAAATTTATCAATGAAAATTTCAGGAATATAAATACAAATATTTTTTCTGCATGACTGCATATTTGAAATCCTAAGCTAATATTCTTAAAGCTGTTAATGAATAACTGAAGATATTTACTGTTAGAGGAAGAAAAATACAGTAACCTTATAAAAAATAATGATAATACAGAAGTCATAAAAAAAACTAAAGATTTTTTTCAAAATACCATGGAGAACCTGAATTGTTTTTGTGTGCATTTAATAAACCTTTATTTGCAGAGGATTAGAGGATGAAATATCATTAAAATGTTCTTTCCTAGAAAATCTATATCAGATTTATATTTAAAAAAAAAGATCCCAGTAATAAAATTAAATTAGTTGTTTTAAACATTATACAGGGTTTCTCAAGAAAATGTACTCACAAATATAAAAAATGATGTACATACAAATATAAATTCAAAGCTATTCCATTTCACTGTATCTTCATAAATAAAGGGAGTACATTTTTTATATTTGTGAGTAAATTTTTTTTGAGACATTTTCATCACTAATAACTCAGTTCTTTTCATATTTTACAAATTTTATCTTTTAGAATAATTATGAATTCATTAATCCAATCAAAAAGCATTGTTTGATTATCATAGGCTTCCTTATTAACTAATCTTATTTTGCATCCAGTCATAAATGATTTACTGATAACTGACTGCCATTCAATCAAAATCTTTCTATTAAAAATCAAATTTATGAAGTCCTTAAAACAAAAAAAGGCTTTTTATAATACTATTACACACACATTAGATATATATATATATATATATATTATAAATAAATACTGAATAGATAAAAGGTTGAACAGGTTGTTTTGAACACAAGCATAAAACATTTCCGATAATAGAGAAAAAAAGAAGAGATATTTTCATATATAAAAGTGAAATAAAGACTAATAGAACAAATCAGTAACATTAAAAGAAAACTTTATTGTTAGCAAATTGCATAGAAAATAAGACTATGGTAAATTTTAAGCACAAATAAACAGATGTTGATTCTGTCAATTACATTATTTACTTTTCATTCAGCTATTATAGTAGCTTTGACTATTAACCTATGACCACAATAGCAGGCCTTTATCAAGTGTCATTATTTACTTGTATTAACAGTCAGGCACTTAAAAACACCTGTTGATCAAAGCTATCATTTATTGTTAACTGACACCCAATTAATGAAATTCTAGGTTTTTTAGAATGTAAAATCTATTGTATTTCATGCACTGAAATTATATGAAGTTATATAATACTAAATCTAATAAGATAAGGTTGCAGATTTCATTTTCTTTTTTTGAAGTATTCATTTCTGTTGCGGATTATCTGAATTCATAAGAGGCGTTTTAATTATTATAAGTTATTTAGAAAATAGATTTTCAAAATACTTTGAATAAAGAATTTTTCCTTAGGTTTGACTTTTCCAAAAGTTTTACAGATTTCATTATAGAAAATTCAAATAGAATGAATTATATTTATGAAAAAAATTTCACATTCGAGAAATACTTATAAGAAATGAAATAGAATTAATTTAAATTCATAAAATGTTTTTTTTTAATGCATTAATATTCTTTTTAAATTCAATAAAAAAAAATATTTCCAAAATTTTCAGAATTCTTGAAACAAACAAAAAAATTATTTGAATAAAATATACTCTTAATCTTTTGAACCCTGACTTATCAAAATTACCAAGTAGTCACTAAAAGTTTTTATATTAGAGGAACATGTTAAAGCCAGAATATTGGTGAGTCTTATTTTGTCTTGTGTTGTCAGGGTCGATATATCGGCCTCTTAGGGTCAAAAGGATTAAAGTAAAGAAAATTAAAATTGCATAAAAAAATTCTCATTCAAGATATTTGTGAACTCCACCCACAGGATTCTTTACTTACCTGGTTCCATTGCGACAAAAATTGGAAATTCAAAGAGGAAGAAGAATTTAGTTTTAAAAGATGCTCAGTTGTGAAAGGCGGGCTGATAAATGAGACACCAGCCAGTGTTAGCAGTAACTTTTAAGGAATGTGGGAAGAAGGCCCTTAGAAAAAACAAGCTTACCCCCACTTGTATGGACATGTGCAAGCAAAAATAGGTAAGGGAATTAGAAAAAGTTAATGTCATACAAGAAGTAGGCAGCTGGGAATAGGAAACCAACATACAATTCTTTTCCCATGAATAACTAAAACAAAATTTTTGCATAAAGAAAAAAAAAAAAAGAAGGTCTGGGGTTAAACCAAACCTAAAAAGAGAAAGGGACACCTCCACACAAACTCTATTCAACAGAAGGGGAAGAAAGTACTGTTTATGCAACCAATCTTATAGAGAGGAAAGGAGGGAAGGAAGGAAAAATCTTATAGAGAAGGAAGGGTGGAAGGAAGGAAGAAAGGTAGTGGGGAGAAAATTCTAAGAGAAGATAAGGCAAGGGTGCAAGGATTGAAAGGAAAGAGACATTTTTTTAAGATACTTTGGGTAGTTAGGGGTACCAATGTAGGACATTCCTTTTTGATAGTGTTGACATAAGGAGACCACTTGGATGGGATTTCATGAAGGACACTATGTCTCCATGGGTTGCTTATCTTTGTTTTCAACCAGAATGAGGCCGACTGGCAGACTTTTGAGAAAATTGATCTTGAGGGTTTTTTTTTGTTGTTGTTCAGAAAGGAAAGAGATGAGAGAGAGACATTAGTTAAACTTCCAAGGGCATTCCAGCTGTTTAGTCTCAGGGGTTTAATTTCATTACACACACACATTCTTACAGACTTCATATACACTCTTTTAGAGAAAAAAAAAGGTCTTCAGTCTGAGGGTGGATCAAGTGATTAACTTTTTTTTTTGTTCATTGTTTTATTCATCATCTTTTTTTGGGGGTGGGGTTTTTGTTGTTGTCTTGAAGTGGGGTTTTAATTGGATGACAAGAATATTAAGTTCTAAAGAATTGATATAGAATTTGAAGAAGGAGCAAAAAGATTATATATGATACAAACAATTCTTAGCATTTTCAAAAAAAAATGTAATGAAAAAGATTAGAACAAAGACCTACACACTTATAAAACAGCCCCCCCCAGCAACAAAAAAAAAACCAAAAACACAGAAAGCAAAAAATATATAAAAATAAAAAACAATACTAAGAATGAGATCCCAAAGTGGATAAAATTCTATTTCTTTTAGGACTTAGATAGACTAAAGAAAGATCTTATAAAGCAAAAAACATTTTTTAAAGGGAGTAAAAAAAAAAGAGCAAACTATGATTGGCTAATAAAAGTTGGCTGATCAAGAATCAACCAATCCTGAGAGAGAAGACAAAAACAGAAATAGTATAAAGCAACAAAAAAAAACCACCAAGATGTCTTATTTATATTGTTAAATCCTTCTCTTTACAATCAAAAGCAACAGATTTTGGGGGAAACTTTATGAAATTTTAGGAATTTTGAATCTAATTACTTCTGCCAGATATATAAAATCAATTGTTAGAATTAATGAGAATTTTGATTATTTTCATTTTTCAAATTGTTTGGCCTTTTATAACCATCTTCACTGCTAATTTCATAATGCATTCTTTAGCTTTATTCTGGTAACACTCAAACCCAGGAACTTTCTTAGAATACAGAATATAATCCTTTATTCCTATTCATGGAAATAGACTGTACAATAGTAGGGTTAGGGTTGTGATAATATGATTTTTTACTAAAAGATTATTCTTGTAATACATTTGATTATTTTATAATTTTACCATTTCTTAATTTTATGAATTAGGAGTTGGGCCATAACAACATACTTTTATTTGAAATATTCTTGTACACATTCCTTAATAACTAGGGGAAGTGAAAAACAATTTCTTGAATAAAAGAATATTGTCACAGTCCTAGGTTCTATATCAATATATATTGAGTGTTCTAAATGTTTTCAACTTGCATTGAACCATCAGCTTCCAGGTTAATGTTATTTAGAATTTATGTAAACAAATAGTCTTAAACCATTTCAATATGCCTTTAAAGGATGAGAGTAGTCTTTGAAACCCCAAGAACCTATAAAAAGTCATGCGGGATCGGGGTCTTCTCTTTACCATTTATTCCACCTTTGAGTCTGACAGCAAAAGAAAATGGATATATTATATTTACTTGGTGAGCACCAATCCAAGTGTGGCACAAGGCCATTTTACATGCTCTTACTGGGGCTTTCTACATTCAGTGTTACCTTTCACCTAGATGAAATGCTCTCCCAAGTTAATGAGCCCCATCTGCCCGAAGCAGGTAAAGGTGAATACAATGGTTTTTGAAAAAGGATATATGTTGTGGAGGCTCTAAGCTTAAAGGTTCTATTATTAAAAAATAAGTTAACAATATGGAAAGATAAATATTTTATTATTAATATTTTTTATTCAGACTCTACTATCTTTTATCTCCATGATAAATATTTTATTATTAATATTTTTTATTCAGACTCTACTATCTTTTATCTCCATGATAAATATTTTATTATTAA
>JAUZSX010342897.1:0-10464 GCA_034780655.1 Idiosepius hallami
TTGTAGACAACATCAAAACGCTACTTTTGTTTTTGTCGCTTACGTATTGTTTTCTTCCTCCCTCATATCCTCATTCATATCAGCCGATACTAAAACCTCCTACTGCTTATCATTATCACACTTAGCTCTAAATCCCTCTCATTTTTGCACCCTTCTTCCCTTCGCTGTTCACTCATAGTTACCCGTTGACTAGACATTCTACCCTTATCTCTGGATAAAAATGTTGACTCGCACACAGAGGGGGACCACGCACGCACGGCTTGTTATAAAACATTTTGACAAGACAATTTTTTACCAATAAAAAAAAAAAGCTAGTATATATAGGGTGTTCAAAATATTACTGTGCACTATGGGTATAAAGAAATTTAAATAACCTAATAAACAATAAAAGATTTTGATAATACAATTTTTACCAATAAAAAAGGGCCAATTTATTTACAGTATATACAAGGTGTCCACAAAGTTACTGTTCACTTGACTATGGGTATAAAGAAATTTAAATAACCTAATAAACAATAAAACATTTTGATAATACAATTTTTACCAATAAAAAAGGGCCAATTTATTTGCAGTATATACAAGGTGTCCACAAAGTTACTGTTCACTTTACTATGGGTATAAAGAAATTCAAATAAACTAATCAACAGTAAATCTTATAAAACCTTTTCACAATGCAAGTTTGTAAAACCTTTAGACAATACAATTTGTACCAAATTAAAAGGTTTTTATTTGCAGTATCAGAACTTATCTTGAAGGAAATGTCCTCCATTTGCATTAAGACATTATTTTTATTATTTATTATTATTATACACAGCAAAGCTGGACCATTGGTAAAAGCTAGGGCTCTGGAATCGTAGTATGCAAGTTCAAATTCCAGTCAAAAATCATTGTATTCACCTTAAAAATGGCTTTGTGCTAACTTGGTTGGTGCTGCTTACCAAGTATAAGACATTATTTTCTACTGCACAGTAACTTTACAGATTATGGCTATATAGAAATCTAAATAACCTAATATACAGTAAATGTTATTATAAAACATATTGTCAATACATTTTTTACCAATAAAAAGGGCTAATTTATTTGCATTATATACAGGGTATCCAAAAAGAAATTTAAATAACCTAATAAACAGTAAATCTTATTATAGACCATTTAGACGATACAATTTTCACCAATAAAAAGATTTAATTTATTAACTGGTTATCTAAAGGAAAATGCTGGAAATGTCCTCCATTGGTTTGAGACATTTTCTACTGCACAGAAAAGATTATTCTTGTCACAGACTTCACTATTTTGCAATTTTAACATTTCTTTTAATTCTTTACTTATTAGTAGGGTTGTGATAATATGCTTTTATTAAAGATTATTCTTGTCACAGACTTTACTATTTTGAGTTTTTTGAAATAGGGTATTTGAATTTACTACTTAAATGCATTGTAATCATGTTAATTGTTGAATAGTCATAATGACTAAACTTTCTTTCAATTCTTTCTTTCTTTTTATATAAATATATATATTAAAACAGGTTTCTTTGAACGTTAATGACTTTGCAATCAAAGTTCTTATAAAATAAAATGTATTAGTGTGCTATAAGTAGAGCAGATATATATATATATATATATATATTTTGTGATATTTTTTTTTGTTAGTATTAGATGAATTTGCATAGATGAGTAACACTAATACATTTTATTTTATCTCATTTTACATTATAACCTTCCCACCTGTATATAACCCCCACAAACAATGCTCCTAAGACCCGAAGATGAACCGAGAAAGGCCTGAAAGTGCTTGGGCAATTCGAAATCACGTATGGCAGATGTTTAAAGAATCATTAGGAATTAGAAAGGATTTTTTTAAAAGGAACTTAGATTTTAAACATTTCTGACGTTCAAAGAAATATATAAATATATATAACACACACATAAAGAGTAGCATCCAAAAGTTAAGGAACTGGCGATCATTTTTTTTAATGGCTTCTAATTTTTTCTATGAAGAAGGGGAAAAAATTTTTTTTGTGATTATTCCAATGTTGACTAATTCTAATTGAATAAAACAATTTATTTTCATTTTTGATTTTAAATTCATTGGAGTTTTTTACATTAAATAAACTTCATTAAATTACAGATGTCCAATAGTTAAGGAACCCAGGAAATTAATGCTAACTTTAGCAATTTTAATAAAGATTTATCAAAATGTCAACTCTGAATATTAAAATAAAAGCTAATCTATAAAAGAATAACAGCTTACTTATGGCCATTATGGTGAAAAAATATGTCCATAGATGAGATTAATAAAATACTGAAAACATCTAAAAGCTTTGTTTTTCTGGTTATTGAAAATAGAAAAAATGTTTACCATAGAATAAAAGGAGAAAATCAGGTCGACCCCAAATAACAACTAAGAGGTAAGATTGAAAAGTATGAAAGTGATCATATCGCTTTAAAACTGCGGCTTTAATATCTCAGGCTTTTACATCCGAAGCTGGACAAAAAATTTCCTGACAAACGATCTCAATTAAATGAATTTGGGTTATTTTCAAGTAGTCCATCCGCAAAGCCTTTAATTTCTATTAAAAATAAAATGTTCAGATTGTTATTTGCCGAAAAACATTTGTATTAGGAAGAAAAAAAAAAAAAAGAAAAAGGTTCATATTAGTAATGAATCTAAACAATCTTTTTGGATCCGACTAAAGACTACATGTTAGAAGAGAAAAATGGAGAAAAAATGTCCCCTAAGTGGGTTAAAATTACAGTAAAATTTGGAGGAGTCAGTATACTGATATGAGGTATAGTATATTCAAAAGGAACTGGCCCCCTCGTGAGCATTCATGGAAAAGTTAATGTCCGAATGTACAGAGAATTGATGTGGTTTCTAATTTTTTTAGTTCTTATATCTTTATCCAAGACAATACACCATGCTATATAGTAAAAAGTAAATCCAATTGAAAATATTTGGAAAATTATTGGTGATATAATCAAAGAAAACAACCAAAAGATCTTGATGATTTATGGAAATTTATACAAAAATCCTGAAATAATATCTCAAATATAACATGTGAACAACTGGTTCTATCTTGCAGCAAAAGATGGCATAGTGTGATTGAAGACAAGGGGCTTTTCAGGAAATACTGAAAGGACTTTTTATTTTTTTAATAATTTCCTCAGTTCCTTAACTTTTGAATACCTGTAATTTAATAAAGTGTATTTATAAGTAAAAAACTACTATGTAGTCAAAATCAAAAATAAAAAAAACATTTTTTATTTAACCACTATTATTGAATATTGGAAAAATCATTACAAAAAATTTTCACTTTTTCATAGATAAAGTTGGAAGCCATTATAAAAAATGATCGACAGTTCCTTAACTTTTGGACGCTACTGTATTTACACATAAAAATCTTACTATTCTTCACCTCTCTATAACTTACTATTCTCTCTCTCTCTACCACTTACAATTCTCTCTCTCTCTCTTCCTACCTTTTAGAATTCTCTCTCCTCTCAGTAATAGCACTAATACTTGATCAATGGGATTGTTTGTTTCTATTGAAGAAAACTGCTTTTCAGTTCCCTTTCCCAACACTTGACCAAAAAATAGGAAATAATTTATTTCTTGGGAGGAAATATGCTTTATCTTCATTTGAACAGAGAAATAAATAAACATAAATCCTTATTCAACTTATTTATTTCATCCAACTTTTTTTTTTTTTCTGTACCAATCAACAGGATATAACTCTTTAATAGATCACTTAACAACTTATTAGAAAACAGAGCTGGCTAAACATAGATTATTAAAGTCCGGTTGAACTCAGGGTCACCACGCATCCCTCCTCAGAATTTTGATGGATCCAGAATGCAGGTTAAGTTCCCATGAACAGATTTCTGTGTGTTAACAAAAATATAACCCATTTGGACTATTGGTTATGGCCCTTGATTTAAGGGTACGCAAACTGAAATAATGTAATGTCATTTTTTGCAGTAATGAAAATACACTATTTATAATGTACAATAATGTTAAGTAAAACGTTTGTTTTCATGAAGAACATTATTATTAGAGAAATTTTATTTAACTCTGCCTAGGTTAATATCTGTAGGCACAAAATTAATGATACTTTCCATTTGAAAAATGATCATAGTTCACATTATTGAATGACCAAAAAGGATTGATATGCATTAAAACAAACCAATCAATTTAAACAAGTGTATAGAATGAACTTACATTAAAATCGAAATGTTTTTAGTCATTTATTCAAATAAGAAAAGAATCTAAGTATTAATTTACTTGTTAAATGTCCATCTGATGTCACAAATAACAACCATCATCACATACAACAATTAGAGAGGAACAAATTACCTCCTTTCATCATTTACTCTCTTTTTACTAAAATCATTTCATATTTGTTTTATTTTATTGTCTGTTTTAGAAATTTTCAATTACTGTGGAATTTTCAGAGTTCTGCTAATATATTTTCATTTCTTTTATTTTTGATAAAATCAGGGGAGACAACCTTTCCAACTTGTGGCCTGGTCTTGTCCAAAACTAAGCAATCATTAGCTGTTCGGGTTGGAAGTTCTGGTGAATTGACATGTCAAATCTCTGGTTGCGCTGGTAATAAAAAACGAATAATTGGGCCATTCTGGAGAAGACCGGGTGGAAAATGGTTTCAACCAAATATGCGGTAAGTTTTAAAGTTTCTGTGATGTACAGAATTAAAGAAAAATCTCAGGCAGTGGACAGATGTTAAGCAAAAAGATAGTAAATAGAATGTCTCTAACCTTCTCTTTAAAAATCTACCAAAAATCAGGTAATTATCTAATCAATTTGAAATTTTCACCAATTATTAAGTGAATTTTATAAAAATGATTTTTTTATAATCGATAT
This sequence comes from Idiosepius hallami, assembly GCA_034780655.1. Lineage (NCBI taxonomy): Eukaryota > Metazoa > Mollusca > Cephalopoda > Idiosepiidae > Idiosepius > Idiosepius hallami. The sequence goes on from JAUZSX010342897.1 coordinate 4,882, forward strand.
ATAAATTTTTTGTTTTTCTACAATGTTCATCCTCCCCCAAAATAGGAAGTATCAAATGAAGAAGTAGCAAGTATATGAGCCAAAAATATATATTTTTATTGATCATAAAAAAATGTTTTTTTTCTGTTATCAGTATTGCCCTTCATCTACACGGGTTATTCCTTGCGAGTAGACAGGTTTCATATTCCTAGGTTTTTTGGAATAAAAGTTATCCTTACATCTAGATGAGTCGTTTTATTAAGTTAACGAGCCTCATCTGCCTGAGGCAGCTGAAAGTAAATATGATAGTTTTGCCTGGAATTTAAACTGGTGTAATACGATTCCAGAATCCAACCTCTTATTTATGGTCCACCAACGACAGTGTTGACCAAGAAGATAAAGGAAAAATGAAAAGAAAATTAACAACATCTCTATTTCTCTCTCTCTTTCTCTCATACTCTCTTTTTCTTTTCTCTATCTTCCAGAATATACAGTACAAAAATCAACTCCACCACCATTTCTTTGCGGTATAGTCAAATCAGCCATCTTGATTTCGGACTTTATATTTGCATGGTGAAAATTGGTGCAGATCGATTGAAAATCATTGCTAACATAACAGAAAGTGAGTTCTTTTATAATCAGGAATTCTTCTAAAATATTGATTTGGTCTCCAACCTTTGTTTTTATCCATTTATTTTTTACCCAAGTCCCTTGTTTTCATGTTTTTTTTAAAGCTATCAAAAATAAACAAGAGGCCCCCTTATTCTATGATAAACATTTTAACTGTGTAAAAAGGAAGGGCCTTCATCAAGAGCTGGCTGAGAGTGCTATGGGCTCTCAGACAGAAAATATAATGGGCCCCCTTCCTCCATTTTTTGCAGTTAAATGCCACGTAGTGTCTGTGGAGCAGGTGATCTGTGCATATTAGCTTAACTATGTCTAGTAGTCAGCTACTGCCATTAGAAGCACATTATGACGTGCAGGCAAAGCGGAGTGACCATAATCAGAATGCTTGTATTACAGTGTATAACAGGGACATCCTTAATAATTCTATCAGCCATGCGAGCTCCTTTGGGTATGGTCCAATTGAAAAAAAAAATGATTAGTGGGTATTCTTTAGCAACCAACAACGAGGGGACATATAAAAGTATGTAGACAAAGTCTTTTAAAAACAGTTGATATTTGTCCTTATTAATATATCTAAAACACGATAAACCAATGGTGCAAATATTACAGGTTATTGCACTAAGCTATCCTTCAACATTTATTGGTGGTATCCTGATATTTTTTTCTATCTTTTTTTTTATTCTTTAATTTCAGAGCAGGGCAATGAAGGTGATGTTGATGTTACCCCTGGTCCGGAGGGAACAACAAAAAGTCCTAGAAAGAAAAGAGATGCTGACAAAGGGTTTTATGGAGGCAGGATTGTGCAGGCAAAACTACCAAAGAGAGGTTTTGTTAAACGTTCGGTTCAAGATAAAACATGGACTTCTGGAAACTTGGGCAAAACCATCTTAAAACATTCTTCTGTTAGTAATGAACTGAAACCAATGAAGAGTCCTTGCAATAAAGAAAAACTTTTCTCAAAAACTGGTATTATAATTGTTACGGCCCTCGTCTGTTCCACATTTCTTCTCTTGTACATGGTGATCTTGTTGATGGCCGTTCCCCGTATCTGCTTCCCGTATTATCCAAAAAAGAAGGGAGCCAAACAGGATGACGTGAATGAGAATGGATCCAGCAAAACCAAGGATGGTAGCTCTAGCAAAGTTGACATTCCTCTTAGCCACAAGGCACGCCATAATGGGCGAAGCGACAGTGGCATAGAATCGGTTGATGGCCTCGAAGAGAAAGGATCAAATCACTGCGGGGGCAGGAGCGTGAGTCACTGGGAAATTGGTGCTGACAAGCTGGAAGAATTTTATCGTCGAACAAGAATCAATGAGAATGAAGGATCCGAAGAAGAAGAAGAAGAAGACATGTTATCTGGTCTTAAAATTTATAACATGAATAAAAATATACCGTAAGTGGTTATTTGAACGTTTTCTTGTTCAAACTTAGTTTTTATCCAAACTATTAAACCCATAGCTGGAGGGAATGTTCTTAAACATATGACAGGGTATTAATTCAATTAATTCAAACGCTAATTGAATGGCCTGTAGGGGTTTTTTCCCTCACTGCACATCTCCGAACTTGCGCCCTAGTGATAAGTTTTAAATCAAAATTTTCAATTTTCAAGATAATTTTCCATTGAGTAAACAAGCCATGACAAAATCTGTATCATATGAAATATAATTGATGTAATTTCAGTCATTGTCTATTAATGAGGTAAAATTAGTAACAAGTTATTTCTTTTTTGAATTGATTGGTTGTTGATTTATTGGCATTATGGCATATCAATCTTTTCTATCATTTAATGAGCAACAATTACTTTTTTTTGTATTAAATTAGTCGAACCTTATTTTTATTTCTATTTATCCTATTAATCATCATTTTTTTTTATTTGATTTCTTTACAGACGAAGAGGAAGATCAGAATCTGTTCCATTGACTCCATATCGATATCAAAGTTCAATTTACGTAAAGGTTTGAAGTGTTCTCATCAAATCTCTTGCATTTAAAGGAGAAAAGAAAACCTGTTTTTTTTTTAAATTCAACAACGTTTAATAAAAACGGACTTATCATAATCTAACTTTACCAAAAATCAGGAATTCATTTTGATTCTTTATGTATCAAGGAATGAATGTGTTATAAATATAACCAACATTATTTTATAAACCCAAATGCTGTGGATTTCAGTGGATAGCTTCATAAAACTAACCACTGAAGAACACACACACACATATATAATAATTCATCACATGGAAATTTTATCAAAATATTAAATATAGGGAACTTAATGTATGAAATAAAAAATTCTCTCATTCTTTTTAATAACCTTATTTTATCACATCATTTTCCAAAATTTTTAAGTAAATAAATAAAATAAAACGATTGTTTTAATTTTATGCAAAATTTATATATACAATGCATGAAACTTATTTTTTTTTGTTTTTTTTAATAAAATATCAAAAGATAAAATATCAATAAAAATTATAAACCATTTGATTTACTTTTTCAGTCTGGAAAAGAGATTATTACAAAGTTGCGTCCCTTGCACTGCAAGCATTTTTTTTTCTCTTTGCTTTCTAATTCATTAGAATAGGTACTTCAATATTCATCGTCAGTGGGGTGGGTTACATGACTGTATAGGCCGAGTCTGTGGTGGAAAGGGTTTTTAGTGAAGGGTAGGGAGATGGGGATGCTCTCATCTCCTCCTCCAGCTTCTTCTCCTCGAAGTAAGCACTGCTAAGCGGTGTATTGTACTCCTCCTCCACGGCTTTCTATACTTAGCAGCCTCTTTCCACAAAGAGTGGTCAAGTCAGTTGCTGCCAGGGTGTGCTCCAGCTGGTCTTTGTAGTGCATTTTTAGTGCTCCTCATGGTCTGGTCTCCTGTGCCAGTTTTTCATATAATATTTAACTTTAGAAGCCTGATCCATTCTGTGGATGTGGCCTAACCCTAGTCATTGTGGTTTCTAGTACCTCAATGTTGGAGGTATGGCTCTCCTAGGTTATTTTCAGAATTTGCCTTAGTTTTGTCTGTTGGAAGTGTTTGAGATTTTTTATTATGTATAGTGTCCATGTTTCACATGCGTAAAGGAGAGTGAAGAGGACAACTGCCTGGAATAAAATTATCTTGGTAGTCATCATAAGCAGTTGAATCGTCCAATAGCAGAGTGGGTTGCCCTGATTCTGTTCTCCACGTCATTCTTGATTGTTAGGATGCTTCCTAGATAAGAGAATTCATCTACTTCCTCTAGTAGTTGGTTGTTAATTGTGATGTTAAAGCATCGAAGCATCTCCTTTGGCTCCTACATGTTTTTCGCTGTACATCACACCAATGCTAAATGAGATTCTACCAGTTACATCCTTAATCAACCTGCAATATCATCTGTATGGAGGAGTTTTTAACCTTGCATGACTCCACGCCAGAACCAAGACCATCTTATGTGAAGTGCAAGAACTGCAATAAGCAGATGACTCTGCCACTATAGGTCATACAGCAAAGAACCTTCAGTCATTAGCAGTCACATACAACTCTGTGTATGGAAGGTTTGGGATGCAAGTCAACACAGACAAGACCAAGACCTTCATCCAACAGTACTTCAATAATAGGAAAAAAAGATTTATTTTGATACCAGAGTAAAACTAGGTGCATTTTAACAGTTTTCTTTAATGTACAATGCTTCAAGCAAACTACAATGAGCGTGTGACTGGGTTTCAAATCCAAGTTCGTAATACGGTCAGGCAAAATAAAATTACAGAAATACTCTACAAAGGGACATAACCAAGAATTACCCAAGAAATCTTGCGCCACTTCAAAAGTTTTTTTTTTAACATCTGTTTAGATTAAATTACTTTTGAGGAATAACATGGATAATGACGATCTTGTTAAAAATCTGTTATAAAAAAGAATTAAAAAAGAAATCAAAATGAAAAGTCAAGATATATAAATGCTAGTTCAAATCACAATAAAGACGTTATTAGTATGAAAATGATAACAGATCATCCTGTAGACCAATTTAGATATTATTTTTTCATAGATTTTGCCAATTCATACTAACATGAGTTTTTGTTCTAATAAAGGTCCCCTAGTTCAGCAGCAAAGGTGATTATTTCCTTGAAATTGGAACTACTTGGTGATATACCATTAAAAGCTTTCCTCCATACATTTCTTCTATGGTAGGTACTTGTTACCACCATGAATAGCTTGATTTACCTTGTCAATACAAAGCCGGGCATTCCATTGTTTTCCATTGTTCCTATGCTTTTTCAATACATATGACGTTGGGTGGCCCACTCTCCTAATTCAGTAACTCATTCAGTTGTATTTAGATCTTTACATTCTTTAGAGGCTTGTTTGAGAACAACTTCTGTCATTTAAATGGAATAGAGTGTGCAGGTTGTGTGACAGAGGTGAAATTTTGGTTTATTTTTCAACATCAATCCTCAATCATACAATCCTTAGCAAAATGTAAAAGACGAGAAAATTGAGGCAAGAGTAATAGATTCACATTTTTAGAATTTTGGGTCGTCAAGTCCACTGGGTTGGGAGATTTGGGTCATACGTGTTCTCCCATTTTCTTATATAATTTAATTGATCTAGAATTCAAGTCGTTTCTAATGAATCTAGTCCACTGGAGCATCGGACTCATTTCATTTACAATCAAGATAATAATACTCATGGGAAAGTTATGCATCAAAATTGTTTATTTCATTTTGTTTTATTCATGTATTTATTTATCAACTTATTTATCTTTTTTAGTCACCGTGTATATAAACATAATGTAATTCGTGGGCGTGTTATCTAATCTTTATTAGGGATGATTGTGATGATGATGATGATAGGAGAGGACTGAGAAGAAAGAAATAGTTTATAGGAGGGTAAGACAATAGAGAGGAGGTTGTAGGAAAATGATTTTCAAGGTGATATATATATATATATATATATATATATATATATATATATATATATATAGAGAGAGAGAGAGAGAGAGAGAGAGAG